>MU670064.1:6419-48916 GCA_026770625.1 Nicotiana glauca | reverse complement strand
GACCGTGCTAGAACCACGGAATCTGGGAATGCCTAACACCTTCTCCCGGGTTAACAGAATTCCTTACTCGGATTAATGGTTTGCGGACCATTAACTGAGTCATAATCCCTTCGGTTCAGGATTCAACCGGTGACTTGGGACACCATTAATCTCCTAAGTGGCGATGCTAAATTGTAATAATAAATCCCGTTCCGATTGTCCTTTAATTGGAAAAACTCCTTTACGCCCTCGCGGGTGTAGTGAGAAAGGAGGTGTGACAGCTCTGGCGACTCTGCTGGGGATACAAACCCAGAACTTCGGTTCAGGGTTTAAGAATTCGAGCTTAGACATATTGCTGTATTTGGCTTTATCTGATTTTCCTACATGTTCCATGCCTAATGTGCAAATGTTGCTTTACCACTGTGATATTATTTGAACTGTATATATAAACTGTGTTGAAACCCTTCTCTTCTCACCTCAGGGGATGTGCTTACTGGTTGAGACTCCCTATTCTATTAGTGTCAATACCCTGAAATAAGAAAGAGGCCGGACAAGTTACTAAGCCGGATGGCATTTTGGTTCCCGGTACGTAGGCCCCTCCTCGACTCGAGTTGTCCGCTCGGGTACACAGTCTAGAACATATAACCAGGATTTGAGCCTAGAATAACTTTACTTCATGCCGGATCCCTAGTAGGTACGCTTATTTGCATCACGTGCATTTTGACTTAGGGGACTCAACACAGGGGTTGGGTCCGTCTAGGATAGGTAACCGAATATGAAAAGACCACCCCGATGCATCCTACATGTTGCATGTACATTGATTTGTCTCGGACCCGCATGCTGACCGGCTTGAACATTTGGAAAAATTGAAAAAAAGAGAGAGGAATAGCAGTGTAGAGAGTTAATTACTTGTTTTAGAAAAACAAATAGAGTCGAAACTCTGCCGAATTTTTGAGGAAAATGCAAAAAAAGAAGAAAAGGGAAAAAGGAAAATTTTTTCTAAAAAAATGGTTTGTTTGTCACTAACAAAATAAAAAGAAAACAAAAGTGTTTTAGTTTCAAATAGCTTGTTGAAAAGAAATATAAAAAGAGTCCTATTTTTTGAGATAATGTATTCATCAAAAGGGTTTTGTTTTTAAAAATAGTTAGTTTATTTGCCCGAACTACGCTGGTTTGATTCTCACCGGATGTGAGATACGTAGGCAACCCTCATCGGGTCCAACCACTATTTTTGCAAAAATAGGCAAAAATACCAAAAGTTTGATTTTTATCCAATAAGTCGGGTGACACCATTCTTGTTGAAAAATAAGCCGAAGTCCCCTAATAGGGCGCCGGAAGGCTGTTTTTACAAAAACAGCCACCCTGAGTCATTTTAAAACGGTTTGCGGGCACAACCTTAAAATCTCCCTTTCGGAAGTGCTGAAAGGCCGTATTTGCAAAACTGAGTCTCTATTAAAAAAATTTGCAAAAGTAGCCACTTTGTTGTTTTTAGTCCAAATAAGTCGTTACTTGGCCAATCTTTTTTAAATAGTCACAGTTGACATTGAAGCCTTCTCAGTCTTGCACCGGCCTGCGGCGATGCCGAGTGATGCCCCGCGGGCCCCAGGATTTGAAGCTTTGATGTACTATTGATCTAGTTTTTTTTTTCGGGTCTGTAGTTTGTTATTTTTGAGTATGCTTTTGTAGTTTTCCTTCAAGAAAAACATTTTAAAACAAAAAACAAAAACAAAAACAACAAATTTTGCATTAAATTTGCAAGAACTACGCTTGGTCTGATTCATGCGGGGTCATGATACGTAGGCAATCTCCATAGGATTCGACCATAACCAAAAAAAAAAGAAGAGAGACAACGGGAACGAAAAGAGAGGAAAAACAATAAAAAGGCAAAAAGAAAAGACATAAGCGGAAAAGCAAGAAAGGGAGATGATAGGAACAAGAGAAGACAAAGGCAAGCGTGAAAAGAAGAAAAAAAAAGAAAAACAAACGCAGAGAAAGTTTGCAATTGAAAATAAGGGAAAGGCCAGGATGACGCATGCGACCGATCAAAAGCTGTTACCAGTATGATAAATGCCCTAACGCTAACGTGATGGTTTCATTTTTGTCATGTCATTATAGAAAGGTGGTTGGTTTGTGGTTTTAGAGTGGTAACTCGTTTTTACAACACAAAGACAAAAGGCAGTCAGCATCCTGGCAACCCATTCCTACAACATCCGGTCAAAAGACAAACTGAACATGACAGGCCAAGAATCAGACACCAGTATCGTGGACTCATCAAAAGAGGTAGAAGTGGTAGATGTCAAAGCAATGAAGGAAGAAATGTGTAAGTTGGGACAGCAGATGGCCGAGATGTATCAGGCCTGGGCTAAGGGTCAGCCGGCGCCAGTTTATCCCGCCAATCCAGCATATGTCCCACTTTTGGCTCAATCTCAGGAGCTTCCTCCTGCGAATGCATCTTCGCCTTTCCCTTTCTACCAACAGACTTATAGCACCACCTCCTATCCTCCCCAAGCTCCACCACCCAAACAAAACCCTCCCCCACCAATCACCCCTATATTTATGGTGCCTCCACCTGCCACACTGCAAAGATCTTCCAGTGATCCCCTGTTTCAAGCTCACGACAGTCAGTATTATCCTCCTGAGCCTACTTTTAAAGTGACTGAGCCATATTCTTACACCCCTCACTTCGAGCTCCCGGTGGAAACTGACAAGCCGCTTAAGGATCCGGAACAGGATGAGATGTTTCGAAAAGTAAAAAGCCTGGAGCAATCCTTCAGGAACGTGCAAGGATTGGGTGGCCAAGTCAGTGTGGCCTACAAGGATTTGTGCTTGTTTCCCGATGTCCAGCTGCCAGCCGAGTTCAAGTTACCAAAGTTTTATTTGTATGATGGACATGGTGACCCTGTAGCCCACCTGAGGGGATTCTGCAGCAAAATGAGAGGAGCCGGTGGGAAGGATGAATTACTGATGGCATACTTCAGCCAGAGTCTGAGTGGTTCCGCTTTGGAGTGGTATACACGACAAGATCATGCTCGATGGTACACCTGGGATGACTTGGCACAAGCATTCGCCTTCCATTTCCAGTATAATCTCGAAATCATCATGGACTGCCTGTCACTGACCCAAATAGAGAAGAAGCACGGGGAAAGCTTCAGGGAGTACGGTTTCTGGTGGAGAGAGCAAACAGCAAGAGTCGATCCTCCCATGAAAGAGAGCGAGATGGTTGATTACTTCTTACAGGCTTTGGAGCCTACTTACTATGGTCACCTCGTGTCGGCAGTGGGAAACTATTTTAATGAGGTAGTTAAAATGGGAAGTATGGTTGAAGAGGGGCTCAAAACCGACAAAATCATGAATTATTCGGCAATCAAGGCGACTACCCAGGCTATCCAGAGCAGCACTAGAGGGGTACTGGAAAAGAAAAAGAAAGAAGATGTGGCGGTAGTTGACTCGAGAACTTGGTCCAGGGGCCCATCACCATATACCCAGCCTCAACTCCAACCCCAAACCTATCCCCGAGCTCCACATAATCCACCTCAGTATTATCCTCCGAACAATGTCCAGTCATATGTCCAACCACCAGGTCACTCCCTACGGCGAGCGCCAGCACCGCATAATGCATTCTTGCCTTCACAGCATTTTCGAGCACCCAACAACCCTAGAAAACAGGGGCAGGGAAGAGAACAAAGGCAAAGAAATAGTTTCACGCCAATTGGGGAGTCCTACATAAGCTTATTTGAAAAGTTAAGGCATGCTGACCTAATTGAGCCGCTCCGCGGCTATACTCCAGAACCATATGCAAAAGGCTTTGATCATACTGTACGATGCATGTACCACTATAATGTCCAAGGGCACAACATTGAATATTGTCGTTCTTTGAAAAGGGAAGTAGAAAGAATGATTCAAGAAGGGGTAATTGTGATCAACGACAGTGGCAGGGAGCACGCAAATCCTCTTGATAACTTGGTGACTGAAGTTGATGTTGTTGGGGTTGGTAATGGTCTTGGAAACATTGATGCAGAACTCAGTGGCTAAGATGTCGTGCTTGGTAATAGGAAAGACACTCCCTTTCTTGGTCAACCAGAGTGGAGTTTTGGTGGTTTATTTTGGGTGTAATTTCTGTTGTTCGGGTTATTTCAGGGTTGTAATCCGGATATTGTCTTATGACTCAAACCCTTCTATCTTTTCACATTGCCTTGTTTGTTTAGTCGTAATAGCTAGTTTATTGCTGTCTAGGTTTGTTTGCTTGTTTTGTTGTTAAAACCATTTCATCGGCAGTCTAATGCAATTCTCTGTTTCCTGCCATTTCTAGTCATTTTGTTTAGTTTTCTTCTCCTTATTCTTTTCATGCTGGTTCTGGTGACGCGACATGCACGCATAACTCTCAACCTGTTTTGAAAGTCAGTTTAATAATGAAGCAATGAAACAATGATGAGGACGTAAGGACAGTCAAAGAAAATCACTTCGAGCCCAAATAAAGTGGAACTGGGGAAAGGTAGAACATAAAGAAATACTGTTGAAAGTCACCATCGGTTGGAAGCCAAAGGCAAGTTTGCCGCAAGTTTACCGAGGTCGTTCGTGGTACCAAGATTGTTGTCTAATGGCACTGAGTAATTGACAAATGTAGAAGGCAAATGTGGGGATGTGATTAGTAATTCTGGTGCAATCAAAAGATGTTACATTGTGTAGTTTGTACTTGGCATGTTTTGGAGATTGGAATGACGAAGGCATTTTGTTCTGCTACCCAAACACTTTATCCTTTGTTACCCCTTTGAGCCTCGGTTATTTTCTTGCATACCCCTCTTTCGAAATCATAATAAAACTTGTAAGCCCGAGTAGGGAAAGTAGGTGGAGAAACAAGATAAAAATAGTGAAAAAGAAAAGGAAATGAAAAGAAAAGAAAGAGAAATGAAAAGAAAAGAAAAGAAAAGAAGATAAAAGAAAAGAAAGGAGAAAAGAAGAAAAGAAAAGAGAAGGAAAAGAAAAGAAATGAAAAGAAAGAGAAAGAAAAGTGGAAGAAGGAAAGATCGCAACAAATGTAGTCGCCTGAACTACGTTTGACTTGATCCCTAAAGGGTACGTAGGCAGCCTCTCTCTGAGGTTCAGTCACACTAAAACAAAAATTCAAAAGTCCCCAAGAAGGAAAATGGGGCAGAAGTTGTGAGAAATCTGATTCCGAAAGTTATAATTTTTTAACCCGTGTTGAATTATTTTGAGCCTTAATTCCCTTCTTTCTAACCCCATCCAAAAGCCTGCATTGCGGTCCAAAGAAATACCTTCTGATCAGTCTTCAAGAAATGCCGAGTCAAGCAAGTAGAGGTGAATCATGTCAGAGGCCACACTCCGGTACAAGAAGCAAACACTCCGGTACAAGAAGAAAAATGATGAAAATGAGAGAGTCTTGTTGATAAAATCCTTCGCAGATACCCCAAGGCAAGGAAAGATGAGAGAAATCAAAATGAGAGAGTCTTATTGGTGAAAACCTTCACGGGCACCATAAGGCGACGGTGAGATGAGAAAAATTAAAATGAGAGAGGCTTGATGGTGAAAACCTTTCGGGCACTACAAGTCGAATAAGGATTGTGAGTCAGATCGGGCAAGCAGAGCATTAAAGCCCAGTTTCATGGCGAAAAGGTACAACAAGAGTCGAACATCATATTTGCTAAACAGAATGGGTTGCAGGTGCATGTCAAGGTCATCAGAATCGGTATCCACATCCGATAGGTTTCTAATTTGTAGTTTTCTTGTTAGGATTCATCTCTTTCATTGTCTTCCCACTATATTCCTTTTGTCCTGTTTACTTCCTTTTGAGTCTGTCTAGTCATAACAAGTGAGAAATGACTTCAAAATATTCCACTAGCTTTCCAATTGCACAAAATGGGATCTGATTAACACATCAAAACGACATAAGTCAGGAAAGAATAGCAGGCACATTGAGTTGGTAATAGTCAACATGCTTTGGGGATCCTTGTGAAATACAAAGTCTTGGTATATGTCAATTCATGAACAACGCAGCCGATGGAGGTTTAGGGTGAACGGATCAAAGGTGTTCTCTGTGATAAGAATGACAAAGAAAGTGGTTAACCAGTGACAAGCGAGGTATCCCAAGCAGAAATCAAAGTTATTATGGCAAGTGAAGGAGCAGTAGACCTCAAGGCCAAGGCCAGTGGTTTAAGTCAAGAAAGAACGACACACAAACGGAGTTGGGGTCAATGGACGTGCTTTGGGATTCATGTGAAACACAAAGATTCGGTAGAAGACAGTTCATGAGCAATACAACAAATAGAGGGAATTGGTTCTGAAAGGAGAAAAGGTATTTTTTGTGATAAGGGAGGCAAAGAAATTGGTTAATCAATAAGCAAGAAACGTCTTTCAAGGTGAAATCAAAGTTATCATGGCAAGTAAAGGAGCAATCGTCGCAAAGTCAAGGCCACAAACCAACCACCATGTTTAAACTCACAAGTTCTCTTTCTCTGAAACAGGGACAGAAGCTATGTTCATATCAGAGCTCGGAAGCTTGAAATATTTAGGTGTAATGCCCCAATGCTGCTTACAAACGGCCATTGAGAAGATCATACATCACCCCTAGAAGACACACTTTCTAGTTTGGGTAGGTTGTATTTTTGTTTTAGGAGACGCACTTCCTAAATTAAGTTTCACCCCTAGGAGACGCACTTCCTAGTTTGGGGTCATTTAAGTCTATTCCTAGGAGACGCACTTCCTAGTTTGAGTCATTGAAGTTTCACCCATAGGAGACATAATTCCTAAATTGAGAGTTCAGTCATAGGAGACGCACTTCCTAGTCTGAGTCATTTAAAGTTCGACCCTAGGAGACGCACTTGCTAGTCTGGTTTATTGGAGTTTCACCTCTAGGAGACACACTTCCTAGTCTAAGTTTTTCAGGATTATACTGTTTAGGAGACGCACTTTCTAGTTTGATTCATGAAAGTTCCACCCCTAGGAGATGCACTTCCTAATCTGGCTTTTTCAGGTTATATTAGGAGATGCACTTCCTAAATTGAGATTTCACCCCTAGGAGACGCATTTCCTAGCTTGAGCCATTGAAGTTTTACCCATAGGAGACACACTTCCTAAGTTGAGAGGCCGTGCATAGGAGACGCACTTCCTAGTCTGAGTCATTTAAAGTTCGCCCCTAGGAGACGCATTTCCTAGCTTGAGCCATTGAAGTTTTACCCATAGGAGACACACTTCCTAAGTTGAGAGGCCGTGCATAGGAGACGCACTTCCTAGTCTGAGTCATTTAAAGTTCGCCCCTAGGAGACGCATTTCCTAGCTTGAGCCATTGAAGTTTTACCCATAGGAGACACACTTCCTAAGTTGAGAGTCCGTTCATAGGAGACGCACTTCCTAAACTGAAAGTTCATTCATAGGAGACGCATTCCATAGTTTTAGTCACTGAAGTTTTCACCCCTAGGAGACACACTTCCTAGTATTGGTCATTTAAATTCACCACTAGGAGACGCACTTCCAGTTTGGTTCATTCAGGTTTTCTTTTAGCAGACGCATTTGCTAGTCAAAGTTTCTTACTTTTACTCATAGGAGATGCACACCCTAGTCCAGTCTTTAGTTTACTCTCATCATTGCATCAATGGTATAAGCGGTTTACAATTTTGCTAACAACTCACAAGTCTGCCTAGCCACCAAACTGGGGCAGAAAATTTTCTTTGTTTGTCTATTTTGTTGCAGTCAGGAGCCCACCTGGAGAACAAGGGAATACTTTTCAAGTTCAGCAGTCAGACGCCCACCTGGAGAACAAGGGAATACTTTTCAAGCTTCAACAATCATGCACCCACCTGGAGAACAAGGGAAGTACAATTCAATTTTAGCCTTTAATTTTTAATATTTGATAACATGTTGTACCCAGTTACCAAATTGGGGTAGACAATTTTCTTTGTTTGTCTATTTTGTTGCAGTCAGGAGCCTACCTGGAGAACAAGGGTTTCAAGTTCAGCAGTCAGGTGCCCACCTGGAGAACAAGGGAATACTTTTCAAGCTTCAGCAATCAGGCACCCACCTGGAGAACAAGGGAAGTACAATTCAATTTTAGCCTTTAATTTTTAATATGTGATAACATGCTGTACCCAGTTACCAAACTGGGGCAGAAAATTTGCTTTGTTTGTCTATTTTGTTGCAGTCAGGAGCCCACTTGGAGAACAAGGGAATACTTTTCAAGTTCAGCAATCAGGATCCCACCTGGAGAACAAGGGAATACTTTTCAAATTTCAGCAGGCAGGCGCCCACCTGGAGAACAAGGGAAGTACAATTCAAATTTTAGCTTTCAATTTTTTATATTTGATAACATGCTGTACCCAGTTACCAAACTGGGGCAGAAAATTTTCTTTGTTTGTCTATTTTGTTGCAGTCAGGAGCCCACCTGGAGAACAAGGGAATACTTTTCAAGTTCAGCAATCAGGATCCCACTTGGAGAACAAGGGAATACTTTTCAAGTTTCAGCAATCAGGCGCCTACCTGGAGAACAAGGGAAGTACAGTTCAAATTTTAGCTTTTAAATTTGTAATATTGGATAACATGATATGCCCAGCCACCAAACTAGGGCAGAAAATATTTTTTGTTTGTTTATTTTGTTACAGTCAGGAGCCCACTTGGAGAACAAGGGAATACTTTTCAAGCGTTGCAGTTAGGAGCCCACCTGGAGAACAAGGGAATACTTTTCAAGCATCAACACTCAGGAGCCCGCCTGGAGAATAGAGACACATATTTCAAACTTTAGCAGTCTAGCATCACTCGGAGGAATGGCGAAACATCTCCATCACAATGCAAGGCAACAACGGAAGAATTCCAATGGGAGAATACAAGTTCAAGGCAACACAAGAGCAAGTTAGAAGACATAGATAGGATCCTTTTGTAATTCATAGATCATAGTTTAGGCTATCTTCTTTTGTTTTATCACGGTGTAATAAGGAGGTCAGCGAGCAGTAGCAACAACAGTGAAATCACAGCTCCTGGTAGTCCCAGCTACCAAACCTTCCCAAACTACACTGACTTGATTCCTGTTTAGCCCAGGATATGTAGGCAACCTCTGAAGCAGGGTGCGGTCAACTCTTTCAAAAAATGCTTCACACGAAATTTTCAAACGGGCAACAATCGCTCGTATTTGCTCACTTATCTTTGCCCGAAAACTTTTCATGTTTCCGAGCAAAGAGGGGCAGATGTGAGCACGTGATTTTTGCCATATATATGAATTATTCCCAAAAACTTCAAACAAAATGATCTTTTTCATTATTTTGTAATTTTGTAAATTTTGTGTCATTTTATGTTATAAATTGTTTGCATTTTATTTGTGCATTTTAATTCGTATGAAAAGTACAAAAAATACTTGGCATTTGCATTCAAGGTTTAATTTCAAATTCTAGGATTAATTAGTAGTTGAAATAACAAAAATTGTCATTTTTGCAATTATAGTTTCAATTTGTCTTAGTTGCATTTAAATTAGGAATTATTATAATTGGAAATTAGGAAATATAATTTTTTGAGTCAAGTTGGTTTTGGTTTTTTAGTTTAGCATTTTAATAAAATAAAAAAAAATACAAAAGGAAAACAAAAATAAATAAAAGCAATTACAAAATGAAAAAGAACAAAAAGAAAAAGGGTTGTTTCTACGAAAATTGATTTGGTCCATTTGTTAAATAACATTGCCCAGCCCAAACGTTCCCCAGGCCAGCCTAACCCACGCCCCAACTCGGCCTGCCCCCTTCATTAAATGAAACGACGTCGTTTGGCGTCGTTTGATCTAGGACGTCAATTTTTCCCCATCCAACGGCCCCATTGATTCCCCCATTTTAATAAAATTGTCTGAACTCGTATGTAACCTTAAAAACCCAATCCGTCTTCCTCGTATCTCTCCCGTAACGCCGTCGGAGAAAACGCCACCATCTCCGGTGGCTCTCAAATTCACACCCATGTATCGACTCGACGCCCTCTTCATGAATATGCCCTCATCTCCTTTCGAATCCTACCACAGTTCTTCGAATGGTCGAATTTGTTGTCGCCGTCTCCGCCGCCTACGGCGGCAACACCGCCCAAACGACCCCAAATTTACACCACATGCTCGTCGTTCTCCCCTCTCTACAAATCCAAAACCTGTTACCCTCGAAACTCAACAGAGCTCGTCGAATCTGATTTGAAAGTGAGCCCTAAAGACGTCAAAATTCCAATTAGCATATTAGGTGTTGATTAAGACCAAAACGAACCTTGGTCATGTGTTTTCATCTGAGAACACGTGATGGAGGCCCTTTTCGATCAAAATCAATGGTTTGAAGAACAGCTCCGATTCTTGGACAGTCTTTTGGGTATTGCTCTTACTTCTCTCTTTTTTTTTCCATTCGAATAAGTCAACCTTCTGCCCGTCTCTCTTTAGTCTGATTTTTCCAGTTTTGATGTGTTCGAATTATAGCTATTGCCCTATTTTTTTTATTCAGTCGAATTGTAATCATGGCAGGGATATTGTGTTAGGTTCCTTGCCATGTTTTTTCAAAAGTAATAAACTTGGATTTTGACCTAGTTAAACTACAGGAGTGAGTAAACTCAGTGATTTCCTTTTCTTTATCTGATTATATTGATGATTATGTTTCTGGCATTATTAGCTTAGCTTTAGTTTTATTCGATTTTGTTGGAATTCTCTGTTAGTTAGTCCAGTTTTTAGTTCCTGTTCTTTGGTTTTTCACTTTTTATTGTTTGGATTAGCTTAGTTTAATGTCGATTTAGTTTAACTCATAGTAGTATGAACTAGGTTTAATTTTCAGTCTTGTTTAAGTACTGATTGGATTCAATAACTCATTTTTAAAGTTTTTGAAATTAGTATCGGTTATAGCTGTATTAGGTTAGTAATTCAGATTGAAATCAAGGGTAATATAGGCTTTTAGATAATAAGAACCCTGCAGTAACATGAATTAGAAACCCCTAGAACCTTCTAGTTGGGGTACGAAATAGAATTTCAATAACTTAGTGACACAAGTCAGTCTTTTCGGGACTAATTAGTAAAATCTAAAATAAAAGAGGGGGAAAAAGTGTGAACAAGATCTAGAAGCTTCCCTTTTAAGTTTGCCTATAAAAGGCATTCCTCTTTGCCTTAAGTGACAAGTTTGGAGCCTCAATATTCTCCCCCAAATACTCCTCAAACCTCACAGATCTGAGGATGAAAATTTCAGATTCAAATTCCTTTAGATCTTAGCTTTCTTCAGAAGAAAAAATAAAAAACAATCCAAAATCTTCAAAAAATCCAAAAATGCACTGTTTCATTTAAGAATTGTAAGCTAATTTTGATTTCTGTCCAATTGGTTCACATCTTTTGCTCAATGTTTGATTGCTGAAGTATCCAGAGTGTTTTGAGATGATTTCAAGTGATTTCGGGTGTAATTAGGTTAGTTTGAGTTGAGTTTCTATCTGCTGGAAATTCCAGAGGGGTTTTGTGTTCATTTTCGAGTCTTTGTGGTTAATTTGGTGCTGATTTGAGTATATCTATTGGTTCTATTTGTTTTTTTAAAAACTTTCTGGGCTGTCGGTTATTCAATACTGCTAAGAGCTATTTGTTACTGCTGTTGATTCAATCGTTGCCTTGTTGACCCTTTCTCCTCCATTTTATACTATTTCCAGGTACTTATCATGAAACTCAGTCTTATGTAGCTCTTCTGCTGGAAAATGAAATGAAAAATTGAAGATTCTGCTATGATTTGTCGTTTTAGCTTTATTACATTTTAAGCAATTTTATGTTATTTGGGTTTGCTGTATGATGTAATCAATCTGGATGTATAACTGGACTGGTTGAACTGTGGACTGTAACCCGTAGTTAATTAGCTTTAGATTTAGTACCGTTGTTATTTGCTTAGCTTAGGAATGTTCTGTTTAGTTTAATTCAAGTTTGTAGTTAAGCTGGAATTGATGCGTTGGCCGCGTTAAGTTCTGCGATGAGCATATGTCTTAAATAATTTCGTAATGTAGTAGCTTTGATAATTCTGGGCAGTAGTAGAAGCTAATAGGTCACTTTGGTCTTAGTTGTTGTCTACACTAGCAAGTTCATAGGTTTGTTTGAAGGCATAACAATTATGAGGGATAACATTTGTCTTAAAATTGCAAACATGAGTAAATTGGTTCATTATTAAAATCAGGACAACTTAGTTATTCTCCTGAAACGTGTTGAGGATAGTAGTGATCATCGATAATAAAGTGTTGAATTTCATTGCTGGGCTTACATTGACTCTATGATATTTCAATTCCTTAGAAGTTAAAAAGCTGGCATACGAGTAGGCCCACTTTCGTGCATTTTCATGCATTTGGACTGCTTTGAGGTCCAGTTTGCCCACCCTTGAATAACGAAATTAGGGTTGCTTGGTTGAAATGGTCGCTTTACTTACGCAACTATTGGGCTTAATTGCTTGCAATTGCACTACGGAATTTGGACCCTTCACATATTTTGTTTAATTAGGTTTTCTTTTGTTTGTTATTAGAGACAAAAACCAAATAGAAAATCATAGTCGCTTTAGGATTTGGCCTTTAAATAATAAAATGAGACGATCCTCGCCGAACAAAACAAATAACTTGCGGGGCCCTCGATAAATGTTTATACAAAATACTTAGACTCCGGATGGGCTGTTTGGCAAATTTCACGGCCTTCCCCAAAATAATAACACGTTAGTCACTTTAAGCGCGTTTTTAATAATCTGACTTTCTTAAATACGGGTGCACATTGATGTGACCCAAATCTAAATCTCAGCGGAGTCGAAATGTGTTGACAACCACGGGTGCACTGGTGTGACGTGGCTCGAGACGCATTTTTACGACGGTGCAATTCTTATTAAAACAAAAATAAAAGCGGATTACTAATAAAAGGCACATAAGTTAGAACATGTTTTGAAATCAGATAAAAGCAAATACAACAGTTGAGCGACCGTGCTAGAACCACGGAATCCGGGAATGCCTAACACCTTCTCCCGGGTTAACAGAATTCCTTACTCGGATTTCTGGTTCGCGGACTGTTAACAGAGTCACAATCTCCTCGGTTCGGGATTCAACCGGTGACTTAGGACACCATTAATCTCCCAAGTGGCGACTCTGAATTGTAATAATAAATCCCATTCCGATTGTCCTTTAATTGGAAAAACTCCTTTACGCCCTCGCGGGTGTAGTGAAAAAGGAGGTGTGACATCTGTGTGAGAGCCTTTGACGACATCAAAAGAGATACTACCGGGGAAATTGACCTAATCTTGATCATAGGACCAGTGGACTTCGAGGTGACTTTCCAAGTGCTGGACATGAATACGTTCTATAATTTTCTTCTGGGAAGACCTTGGGTCCATGTCGCAGGAGCTGTACCTTCTACCCTCCACCAAATGGTGAAATTTGAATATGAAAATCAGGAAATTGTGGTTCATGGAGAAGATGAACAGTCAATCTATCGGGACCCATCTGTCCCATGCCTAGAAGCGAGGGAGGGTAGTGAGCACATAGTCTACCAAGCATTTGAAGTTGTGGTAGCGGATCAGCATGAAGAAGGAAATCCTTGCCCTCGGCCCTTTCTATCCAATACCTCGATTATGGTGGCTAAAGAAATGATAAGATATGGTTTCAAGCCAGGAAAGAGACTTGGAAAAGCTCTACAAGGAATATCAGAGCCAGTAACCCTACCCACAGCCGAAAAGTTCTTTGGGATAGGCTTCCATCCTACCCCAGATGATGAAAACTGGGCAAATGAGATAAAGAAGGAAGGATGGGTCTTGCCGCAGCCATTGCCATATCTCTATGATATTTTTTCCAAACCTAAGTACTGCGAAAAGGAAGACGATGAGGTGTTCACGGCTGAGGAAATCGAAGATATATGTGGAGCTATGAGACAAATACTTTATGAGACCCATATGGTTTAGCCAGGGGAGGGCACTAGCACCGCTCAGGTGTTATACATGGGACCAGATGCTAAGCTCCAAAACTGGAAAGCTATGCCATTCCCGATTAGGCGGAAGTCCCGGTAGACTAGCCCTGTCACTTTTTCTGCATCCCGAGTTATCCCAGGGTGTAACTCGGATGTTCCTTTTAGTTCCATGTCTTTAAATCCCCGAGTGTAGACCCTGTTATCTTTCCAATTCCAAGAAATGAAATCAATATTTCATTGTCCATTTTTCTCTTTATTCTTTCTGATTTTTGTTGTCTGTTCTTTTTTCATTTTTTCTTTTCAGTTGTAATAATGCGGCTTTAAATAACATGACATCTTGTGGACTTCATGCCCAGACTCAAACACGCTGTCTAACTGTGAAATAATGAATCAAGAACCGGAATATGATGAAGAAGAGGCTTTTAGGGAAATAAATCGAGAATTGGAACAATTTGAGAACAAACCTAAGCCAAATCTGAATGACACTGAACCGGTTAATTTTGGGAACAACCGAAGAAATAAGGGAAACCAAAATAAGCATTCACACAAATGAGAAAACTCGAGATGCAATAATACAACTCCTGTTTGAGTTTAAAGATGTGTTTGCTTGGTTGTATGATGACATGCCAGGACTGAGCGTGGATCTAGTGGTGCATAAATTGCCAATTTATCCTGATTGTCCTCCAATGAGAAAAAGCAAAGAAAGTTTAAAACTGATATCAGCGATAAGATCAAAGAAGAAATCACGAAACAGCTGAAGGCGGGGGTAATCCGAGTGGTCCGATATACTACATGGTTAGCCAACGTGGTTCCAGTGCTAAAGAAAGATGGGAAGACCTAGGTGTGTGGGGACTATCGAGATTTGAATAGTGCTGGCCCCAAAGATAATTTCCCTTTGCCCAATATCCACATCCTTGTTGATAACTGCGCCAAACATGAGACACATTCCTTCGTTGATTGTTACGCAGGATATCACTAGGTGTTGATGGATGAAGAAGATGCCGAGAAGACAGCCTTCACTACACCCTGGGGTACATACTGTTACCGGGTCATGCCATTCGGGCTAAAGAATGCCAGTGCAACCTATGTGAGAGCTATGACTGCCATTTTCCATGGGATGATGCATCAAGAGATAGAGGTGTATGTGGATGACGTAATCATCAAGTCCCGAACTCAGAGTGACCATATTCAAGATTTGAGAAAGTTCTTTGAATGGTTGCGCAAGTATGATTTGAAGCTGTCCAGCTAAATGCGTCTTCGGAGTCCTATCAGGCAAACTCTTGGGTTTCATAGTTAGCAGGAGAGGTATTGAGTTAGATCCAACAAAGATAAAGGCTATTAGAGATCTACCTCCTCCAAGAACTAAGAAGGACGCGATGAGCTTACTGGGCAGGTTAAAGTATATCAGTCGGTTCATTGCTCAACTGACTACCACATGTGAACCCATATTCAAACTATTGAAGAAAGATGCAACAATCAAATGGACATCTAAATGTCAAGAGGCTTTCGATAAAATCAAGGAATATATGTTAAACCCTCCAGTGTTGGTCCCGTCGGAGCCTGGGCGACCTCTCTTCTTGTATCTGACGGTGCTAGATAATTCTTTTGGCTATGTTCTCAGGCAGCATGATATAACAGGCAAGAAAGAGCCGGCAATTTACTATCTAAGCAAGAAGTTCACTAGCTACGAAGCCAAGTACACTTTGTTGGAGAGAACGTGTTGTGCCCTGATGTGGGTCGCTCAAAAGTTGAGACATTATCTTCAAGCCCACACCACCTACCTCATAACCAGGTTGGATCCTCTAAAGTACATATTCCAGAAACCGATGGCCACTGGGATACTAGCAAAATGGAAGATCTTGCTCACAGAATTTGAAATAGTCTACGTCACTCGCACAGAAATGAAATCCCAGGCATTGGCAGATTATTTGGCAGAAAATCTGGTTAACGAGGAATACCAACCATTGAGCACATACTTTCCCGATGAGGAGGTAAATTCAGAAGAAGCAATCTCAAAGGACACTCGTGCTTGGAAAATGTTCTTTGACGGAGCAGTAAATGCTAGAGGTGTAGGCATTGGGGCAATCTTGATATCACCCAATGGTCAGCACTGCCCAACTACAGCTAGACTCCGATTCTTCTCCACAAATAATACAACTGAGTATAAAGCCTGCATCATGGGCATGAATATGGAAATTGACCAAGATGTTGAAGATTTATTGATCATGGGAGATTCTGATTTGATTATCCGACAAGCCTAGGGAGAGTGGGAGACTCGAGATGTTAAGCTCGTCCCCTATCGGCAATATATGGAAGATCTCACCAAACGCTTCAAGTCTATAGAGTTCAGGTACATTCCTCGGTGTCACAATGAACTAGCCGATGTACTCGCCACTCTAGCTTCGATGCTACCTTACACAGGCAATGCCCATATTGATCCTCTAGAGATTCAAATCAAAGAAAAGCACGGGTATTGTAATGCGGTTAAGGTGGAACACAGCATTCATCCCGGGTATCATGATATCAAAAGATTTCTGAAAACACAAGAGTATCCCGAGCAAGCCATTGGAGATCAAAAGAGAACCATCAAACGGCGCGCGAGTGGTTTCTTCTTAAGCGGTGATGTTTTATACAAAAGAACACCGAATCTCAATTTTCTAAGATGTGTTGATACCGAGGAATCCGGAAGAATTATGCATGAAGAACACACAGGAGTATGCGGACCTCATATGAATGGTTATGTGTTGGCAAAGAAAATCCTGCGAGCGGGATATTACTGGATAACCATGGAAAAGGACCGCACGGTGATTTGATTCATGCACCTCTAACAGAGCTTCATCCGATGTCAGTATCTTGGCCATTTGTTGCCTGGGGTATGGATATCATTGGGCCGATCGGGCTGAAAGCTTCGAATGGGCATAGGTTCATATTGGTTGCAATCGATTACTTCACAAAATGGGTTGAAGCCATCACACTCAAGTCAGTCACTAAGAAAGTTGTGGTAGACTTTGTGCACTCCAATCTTATTTGCCGTTTGGAATTCCTGCAACTATCATTACCGACAATGCTGTAAACTTGAACAGTCGTCTGATGGGAGAGGTATGTGAACAATTCAAGATAATGCATAGAAACTCTACTCCTTATCGGCCAAAAGCCAATGGTGCCGTTGAAGCAGCAAATAAGAACATCAAGAAGATTTTGAGAAAGATGATTCAAAGCTCCAGGCAATGGCATGAAAAGCTGCCTTTTGCATTACTCGGGTATCGTACCACCGTGCGTACATCAATCGGAGCAACCCCGTACTTGTTGGTTTACAGAACTGAAGCTGTCATACCTACAGAAGTAGAAATACCTTCGCTCCGCGTAATTGTTGAAGCGGAAATTGAGGAAAATGAGTGGGTTAAAACCCGGCTAGAGCAGTTGTCTTTAATTGATGAAAAACGGATGGCCGCAGTTTGTCATGGGCAGTTGTACCAACAATGAATAGCCCACACCTATAACAAGAAAGTGCATCCCAGGAATTTTAAAGTGGGACAGCTCGTGCTCAGACGCATTCTCCCTCATCACCAGGAAGAAAAAGGAAAGTTTGCTCCTAATTGGAAGGGTCCGTACATAATCCATAAGATATTGCTAAGAGAAGCACTGTATCTGGGAGACATCGAAGGAAATGATCCTGAAACAGCAGTCAATACAGATGCAGTGAAAAGGTACTACGTCTAATTCTGATGTGGTGATGGCTTTTTCGCAATTGAGATGACGAAGGCTTTCCTTCCCACTACCATAAACACTATCAATCCTTCGTAAACCCTTTGAGCCGATTATGCTTCTTTGGCTACCCTCTTTGGAACCCAAAAGTACTATCGAAAAAGAAAAGAGAAAAAAAAGAAAAGAAAAAGAAAAAGTAAAAGAAAAAGAAATAAAAGAAAAGAAAAGAAAAACAAAACAAAAACAAAAACAAAAAAAATTATTTCTCTGAACTACGTCTAACTTGATTCCGAAAGGATACGTAGGTAGCCTCTCTCTGGGGTTCAGTCACACCAAAACAAAAATCCCAAAGCCCCCCAAAAGATGAAACTGGGGCAGATGATATAATGGTTAGACCATGAGTCCACCAAAATGTTTTCAAAGTTGTACTTCCGTGCAAAATTCTTTCACCCAAAACCTTGTCCAAGTCCTTCTGATCAATTCGCAAAGGCATGGGAAGTGAAAAACAACATTGTTGGAATTCGATTGAGAGAAATAAAAATGAGAGAGTCTTATCGGTGAAAACCTTCGGGCACCATAAGGCGACGGTGAGTAGATAAATTGAATATGAGAGAGTCTGTTTAGTGAAAACTCGCAAAGAGCACTATCGAGCGACGGTGAGAAGAGAAATGAGAGAGCTCGATTGGCGAAAACCCGCAAAGGGCGCTGTCGGCCGAAAATAAGACATCTCACCACTAAAAGAGTCCTGGTCAAGTTCCCTGCTTTCGAAATGCAGAATAATGGGTTCACGAGAAGCTGAAAAGTTTGTGTGGGTCGGGCGTCTAGTCCAAGAAGCATGTCATGTTCATTTGAAGCCAGCATGCACCCCAGATAAGTCTTTCTTTTCCCCCGGAAGGGACGCTTCTCTTTAAACTCATTTGTTTCCCTTTTGTATATTTCTTCTTTGAATCCCTTTCGGTTTAACTCTGAATTCGAAATTATTACAAAGAAAAGGTGGCAAGACTGGTTTCACAGGGCTCCGCCTGGCAAGAGTCGAAGAAAATACCCAGCCTCAGTGGGTGCGTCAATCCCAATCCCGATTGATCATGGGGGTTGATGCTTTCAAAGTAAACACATTTTAAAAGAAAGAAAGTCAAGGACATAAGTTGTGAGAGCAAAGTAAAGTGAAAATGCAAAGCCCCACGCGGGCAAGTCATCATGGAATCTTGAAAGTTGAATTTTGCGGATTAAAAAAGAGAATCATCTTTAAAACTGACAAGTAACAGAGAGTCTCGACCAAAGACAGGCCGGGATCAAGCAATCAAAGCCACAAAACCAACTACCATTTCAAACTAACAATTGTTTTTTGTTTGAAAATTGAAACAGATGCAATCCAGGAGACCGCACAAAAGTGGGTGCAGCCAACATAAAAGAAATGTGCAAGTGCTGAAACAATTCAAAAAGGAGTTTCCTCCAAGCTCTTTCCTGCATCTTATAAAAAAAAAAGACATGACAATAAAAAAATATAAAAAAAAATAAAGAAAGAAAAGGATAATTTAGAATTCCCAACATCAACCTGGTACTTCCTTTTAGCCAATATTAGGGCTCCAACCCCTGAGTTGAGCGTTTTTCCTTTCAGCGAACATTAGGGCTCCAACTCCTGAGTTGTGCGTTTTTCCTTTTAGCCAACATTAGGGATCCAACCCCTGAGTTGAGCGTTTTTCCTTTTAGCCAACATTAGGGCTTCAACCCCTGAGTTGAGCGTTTAGCCAACATCAGGAATCCAATCCCTGAGTCAAGTTCTTTTCCCTTGGCCAACATTAGGGCTCCAACCCCTGAGTTGAGCGTTTTCCTTTTAGCCAACATTAGGGCTCCAACCCCTGAGTTGAGCATTTTTCCTTTTAGCCAACATTAGGGCTCCAACCCTTGAGTTGAGCGTCTTTTGCTTTTAGCCAACATTAGGGCTCCAACCCCTGAGTTGAGCATTTTTCCTTTTATCCAACATTAGGGCTCCAACCCCTGAGTTAAGCATTTTCCTTTAGCCGACATTAGGGCTCCAACCTCTGAGTTGAGCGTTTTTTCCTTTAGCCAACATTAGGGCTCCAACCCCCTGAGTTGAGCGTTTAGCCGACATTGTGGCTCCAACCCCTGAGTTGAGCATTTTTTCCTTTAGCCAACATTAGGGCTCCAACCCCTGAGTTTAGCGTTTAGCCAAAATTAGGGCTCTAATCCCTGAGTTGAGCACTTTTCCCCCTTAGCCAACATTAGGGCTCCAACCCCTGAGTTGAGCATTTTTTCCTTTAGCAAACATTAGGGCTCCAACCCCTGAGTTGAGCGTTTAGCCGACATTAGGGCTCCAATACCTGATCGAGCTCTTTTCCTTTAGACAACATTAGGGCTCCAACCCCTGAGTTGAGCATTTTCCCTTTCAGCCAACATTTAGGCTCCAATCCATGTGTTGTGCCTTTTAGGATACAATTAATCAAAAAAAAATTTTAAAAAAAGTTCAGACTGTCACAAATAACTCACGAAATTTTCCTAGTAAAAACTGGGGCAGAAAAATTTTGTTAGTTTGTTTGTTTTGGTGTCTTAAGCAGGTTTGACCTCGAGGCACAAGGTTCGAGATGACCTACGGAATGAGTCTCAATCCAGAATCAAGAAAAGAAAAAAAGAACATAAAGAAATGAACTCAAATGTGAAGCAAGCAAGGGTGCAGATTGCTCAAAATATGATTGAAGTCACAAGCTCCGCTGATCCTGTTTTCACCCAATGCTGCATGAAGAAGTAAACACCTACAACTTGCAAGCATCAAGATTCAGATCGAAGTCCACAGCAAAATCAGCTAAGACTCAAGATCACTTTCCAAGAGAATTATAGATAGGAATCTTGTAACTCATAGTTGATAGGCATATCTAGCTTAGCTTTGATTTTCCTTTTGGTGTAACAAGGAGGTCAGCAAGTAGTAGTAGCAGCAACAACAGTGAAATCACAGTTCCTGGTAGTCCCAGCTACCAAACTTTCTAGAACTACACTGACCTGATTCCTTTATAGCCAAGGATATGTAGGCAAACTTTGAAGCAAGGTTCAGTGAGACGGTTTTCAAAATGCTTCTCATAGAGTACTGAGCACGCAAAAATTCTTCATGATGCTCATTTATCTTTGCCCGAAAATCCTTCGTGTCTCCGAGCAAAGAGGGGCAGCTGTGAGCACGTGATTTTTCCCACGCTTAAATTACTCCTATAAAATTCTTTAGAATTAAGATTTTTCTTTTATTATTTGAATTTTAGGAATCAATTGCATGATTTTGTGTCTTTTTTACATTTTTTGTGCATTTTAATCGATATAATTCCAAAAATATAAAATAGTGTGCATGTTAATAATACAAAAATAAAGAAAATAACAAAAATGATCCTTCCGCATTTTACTTTTAATTTCTAGAATTTATATTAAATTTTCTTTTAAAATTAGGAATTAGTTTAAATTTTAAAATTTAATTAGTATAATTTTAGATTCCATTTGGGCCTTTATAAAAAAAAGAGAAAAGAAGAAAATAAACAAACAAAAGAATTTGAAATAAAAGACAAAAGGGCTGGCCAATTTGGGCCATTGTTTCATGCAAAGGCACAAGCCCAATCAACCAATAACCCAGTCCCCACCTGTCCAACCCAAAATCCCAACCCAGTCCGGTCCAGAGACGCCCAAAACGGCGTCGTTTTATAGTCAAGCAATCTAGGCTGTCCATCATCCCAAATCTAACGGCACTTAACTAATTCCAACATTACATAAAACTGTCCTAAATATCAAAACAAACCCTAAAATATTTCTCTTCTTCCTCGTACCATATCGTCGCCACCCTCCGCCGTCGCTGCCGGCCGAAAATCGTCTCTGCTGGCGGCCAAGCTCCAATCCCTCCCAAAATTTCACCAGAAGCTCCCCTTCCTCTCCTCTTTCCAACTCCCATAGTATTTTCTCTCAATTCCCTTCCCAACTCCTCGAATCTTCGAAGTTATGGTCACCGTCTCCGCCGCAACTGGCGGCGCCGGCTCCGTTCACCACCAAAATAACACCACAGAGTCTCCTCACCCTCCTCTCTTCGAATCCATAAACCTGTTTCCTCAAATGCTCATCGAAGTCCTCGAATCTTAAATCACAGATTTCGTCAAAACCCTAAATCAACCAATCCCCATCAAATCAATGTCACTTGGCCTCCTTAATCTCCTCATGAAAAATCCACCACCAGTGACGTTCAAATACGATAGAGTTGTTCCAGTTTTAAATCCATAAGGCAACGGAACTTAGAGTCATAACAATAAGTTTTTTACAATTTGTTTCTAGTTTCTTCTTCTTTCATGTGTTTTGATTCGATTCTATGATTATTTCTGCTTAATGAATAGATGTTGTAGTTAATTTTCGTTTTGATTTTTGTCACCTCTGTTCTGATTTTGTTTTGATTTTTGTACTCAATTGTGCTTGTTTGTTCATTCCGTTTAAGATTATAATTTGTTTTGATTTTTGGTTTTAGTTTGATTATTAGTTGAATACTTTGTTAATCTATTTAATTGATCCTGTTTTGGCCTTATTTGAATTTTAATGATTGATCCAGCATTTGAATTAACTAATAACCCAATACTGTTGTTAATTAGTTAGTGATAGTTAGTTTAGTTCAGTTTAATTAGTGATTGTGTCGATGATTCTTTAGTTCACTGTTTGGGTTTCAATTCATTATTAGGCTTAGCTTAATTAGTTAGTGTTAATTAGCTTAACCGAATTGGTTATAGCTGATAGGTTAGTTTAACTAGTGTTAGTAATTTCAGGGGGTATTCAGGGGTATTTTGGGCACCTAAAACGGGTTAGTTTGTTAAGGCTCAATAATTTCAGAATAAAAGTGGGGGTAGTATAGGTATTCCATATGTGCAAAACAAAGCTAGAATATCCTAGGTCCTTCTAGAAGGGGCCCTTAGTGTAAAGTTTCGTATTCTTAATACAGTAACTTGGGCAACAAGCCACAAATTTAGGGATTAATGCATAAAAACTGAAATAAAAGGGGGGGAGGGGAGAAAATGAGTGAAAACCTCTAAAACATTCCTGCCCCTTCCTTGCCTATAAAAAGCAGGCTTAATGCCTTCATTTCCAAGTTTTCGGACACCTAAAAAATTCCGAAAAAAAAGTTTAGACCTCTGAAAATTCCTGAAAACTCTACAGCTCCTATTTTCCCACTCAAAATCCTTTTCTTCAAGTCTGAATTTCAAGTTTGAATTTCAAAATCCCAAGAGGTTCAAATTAGAAGTCATCTAGTTCTAAACCTTCTTTAGATCTTAATTTTTTACAAAAATCCAAAAACAAAAAAAAATACTGTAAAAAATCCAAAAATATACTGTTACACTAAAGTTTTAGCTAGTTAATTTGAATTCCTATTGTTTTGGACTCAATTGCAAATCATTTGGGGTTATACTCGAGTTATTTTGGGTGCTCCGAATTGCTGATGTTTTTCCGGGGTTGCTAGATTCAATTTCAAGTGTATTTGGGTTTCTTTAAGTCGTTTTTGGTTGATTTCCTGGTTTTTGACTGATTTTAAACTCCTCCTGGACTGTTGAACTCATTCCTGGGCTTTGTGAAATTGTATTGAACTTGCAACCGTCCTTATTGTTGTGTTTAATCCTGTTATTGGATTCCTATTGCTGCTGACTCCTATCCTTTGTTTTACCTCAACCTCCAGGTACACTTTCGAGTCTGATGTGCTGTAACTCTGGATTGAAAAGATGAAATAACACGCTCTTTGTGTGGACTGATATGGACTTGATTGAATCCACTTTTGACTTGTATTTTAACTCATGGACTGTATTGAACTGGACTGTATGCTATATATATTTTCGATTTAGCCTATTTCATTGATTGACTTGGATAGAATTTATAAGTTGCTGATTGGTTCAAACATAGGACTGCTGGAGATATCCTGTAATTTACATCTATACTTGCCTATAAGTTCACTTAGACAAATTGATATTAGAACTCCTTCGTGACTTTAGCTGGACTTTGTATAATTCAGGTAGGAGTGCATAGAAGGACTAAGTAATTCACATTAGATTCTATTGTTATAAATGTTACAATCCTGTGGCTCACAGTTCATAGGACCTTCGGAAAAAGCAGAAATATATCTCAACATTGGCATCTTAGTTCTAAATACGTTGTTAATTACATGTTATCCGTCAATTTGCCATTAGGAATGACTGTAAAAGTATAGATTTGGAAACTGAAGTGTTAATTAATCAATGCCAAACCTGAGTAGATGATCAGGTCTTTAATCTTATATTTACATTTTTGCATCAATGAAGCGTTTGAATGGAGAATCCAGTATCAGATCAACCATTTGAATTGAGCCCAGGAACGATATACTAGGCAGTCCATTAAGGGCAAGATATGTTAAAATTGGGCATGCGCCCTAGCCCAGCCATCTGGACAACTTTTGGATTAACAGAATTCAGGCCCAATGTTGTTGTTGCATCAGGTCCATGGTAGGGCGATCTTTCATGCACTAGCTGGATTGAATCTGTTTTGGGCCCAACTTTCAAAGCCCAAAAGTGCTAGAAGCTAAACCCTTTAAAAATTATATTAGGAATATGGGAATTAATTTGCAATATGAATTTAGGCTTTCGAGTTAGGTAGCGGGTTCAAATTAAGAGGGTCCTCCCTTTTGTTTGAATTCACACTTGAACTCGAGGCCCGAATTTATAAATGTAAATTAATTAGGCCCTTTTAGAGATAAAAAAAAAATAGAAAATCTTAGTTTGCTTTAGGTTAGCCTTTAAATAATAAAAATGAGACGAGCCTCGCCAAACAAAAATGCATAATTTGCGGGGCCCTCATTAAATGCTTCATTAAAAATACTTAGAATTTGGGGCATGCCGTCTAGCAAATTTCACAGCCTCCCACAAAGATAATAACCCATTTGTCACTTTAGGCGCACTTTTAATAATATTACCTTCTTAAATACGGGTGTGCATTTCATGCAACCCAAATCCAAATCCAATAACGTTGAATAAGAATGTGTCGAGGATCCGGGTGCATTTCATGTGACGTGATCCGAAAAATACGTTTTTAAACGACGTTCCCTTTCTTAAAAATTAACCAAAAGCGGTATACAATCTTAAAATTGCACTATAGGTTGGAACATGTAAGAAAATTCAGATTTTAGCCATTTATAATAATTTAAGCGACCCTGCTAGAACCACGGGATTCGGGGGGTGCCTAACACCTTCCCTCAGGTCAACAGAATTTCTGGTTCGTAGACTCCAATTGGGAAGTCCGAAATTTTTCTCGATTTGGGATTTAAGTTGAACTGGTGACTTGGGACACCAAAAGCCAATCCTATCCCAAGTGGCGACTCTAAAAATAAATAAATAATTCCATTTCGAATCATGTCACTTTAAATGGAAAAACTCCCTTATACATTTATCCTTCGGGGTAGGTGTGTAAAAAAGGAGGTGTGACAGCTTCTACAACTCAGTAGCCACATCTACGAAAAGGCCTCGAAGATACGGTACTTCACCTTAGCTGGCTCCCTCGCTTCTGTGACTAGAGGCTAACTTCTGTGAGACTGCTTTTACGGTGTGTGCTTCGCACCTGCGATCCCAGTCCGCTCCTACGATGGCCTTCCTCACACCTGCGACGTTGTAGGTTCAGCACTTTCTCTACTTCTGCGGTCACTAGGCAACCCATGATGGGTCGCTTCGGTGGTAAAATGCTCGCTTTTGCGAGCTCTCACCTATGGCTAGCCAGGCGCATGTGCAATTACACTAGCAGCTAGGAGCTTCAGCCGTTGCTCTAAATTTCCATCTTGGTCCGAGCCTCGTCGATTAATACCTGGGGCCTCCGAGGCTGCGTCCGATCATACCAATAAGTTTGGAATCATAAAACGGACTTGCTCGAACTCTCGGAACGCACCAAACAACATTAATACTGAGAATCACACTGCAAACCAATTGAATAAAAAATTTGAACTTGAAGTTCTTTAATTTACTCCCAATGTGCCAAAACATACTTAAACTACTCGAAATGACACCAAATTTTGCTTGAAAATATTAAATTACATTAATAGACTATTCCTGGTCTTAAAATTGCATTTGGACCTCGATATCACTTAAACTTATTCCAAATCATTTAAAGAACTTCAAAAACCTTCAAAGAACAACCTTTCATTATTAGGTGCCAAAACGCTCCCGAATCATCCAAAAACTAATCTGAACATACGCCCAGGTCCGAAATCAACATACGAACCTATTGGAACTATCGAATCCCGATTCCAAGGTCGTTTGCTCAAAATGTTGATCGAAGTGAAACCTAGCCTTTTTAGCCAATCTTAAGGAACCAAGTGTTCCGATTTAAATCTTAACCCTTTCAAATCCCGAACTAACCATCCTCGTAAGTTATAAAACAATAAAAGCACCTAAGAAAAGACTTATTTAGGGGAACGAGGTTCTAGAAAGCAAAATGACCAGTCGGGTCGTTACATTCTCTACCGCTTAAACAAACGTTCATCCTCAAACGGGTTTAGAATCATACCTGGAGTACTGAATATGTGTGGATATCTGTTCTACATATCCTCCTTAGACTCCTAGGTTGCCTCCTCGACTGGGTGGCCCCTCCACCAAACCTTTACCGCAGAAATCGTCTTTGATCTCAACTAAATAACCTTCCTATCAACAATGGCAACTGGCTCCTCCTCATAACCCAAGCTCCCTTCTAACTAGATCGTGCTGAAGTCTAACACATGCGACAAGTCGACATGATACCTCCGGAGCATAGACACGTGGAAAACCAGATGATCTCCCGATAGGCTGGGAGGAAAAGTAAGCTCATAAGAAACCTCCCCAACTCGTCTCAACACCTCAAATGGGCCTATAAACCTTGGGCTCAACTTGCCCTTCTTCCCAAACCTCATGATCCCCTTCATCGGCGAGACTTTTAAGAGAACATTCTTGCCTACCATAAATGATAAATCACGCACCTTCTGATCAGCATAACTCTTCTGTCTGGACTGTGCTGCAAAGTCGCTCCTGAATCAACTTTACTTTTTCCAAGGCATCCTCTACCAAATCAGTATCATATAACTTACCTCACCGGGCTCAAATCACCCAATGGGAGAATGACATTGCCGACCATATAAAGCCTTAAATGGAGCCATCTCGATGCTGGACTGATAACTATTGTTGTAAGCAAACTCGGCCAAATGTAAGAATCGCTCCCTCTGCCCTCCAAAGTCAATCATACATGCTCTGAGCAAGTCCTCCAAGATTTGAACTGTCCGCTCCAGCTGCCCGTCAATCTGTGGATGAAATGTTGTTTTGAGCTATACGCGGGTCCCCAACTCACTCTATACTGCTCTCTAGAAATGCGAAGTACACTGAAGGCCTTTTTCCGATATGATGGAAACAAGAACACCATGCAACCGGACTATCTTTTGAATATAAATTTGGGCTAACCTCTCTGAAGTATACGTAGTCAGAACTAGAATGAAGTGTGCCGACTTGGTCAACCTGTAGACAATAACCCAAACTGCATCAAACTTCCGCAAGGTCCACGGCACCCTAAATACGAAGTCCATAGTAATGCGCTCCCATTTACTCTCTAGTATAGTCATCTGTTGTAGTAGGCCACGTGGCCTCTGGTGCTCATGTTTAACCTACTGGAAATTTAGGCACCTAGCTACACACTGAACTATGTCTTTCTTCATATGCCGCCACCAATAATGCTGTCTCAGATCGCGATACATCTTCATAGCACCTATATGAATATACTACCGAGAACTGTGTGCCTCATCTAGAATCCTCTCTCTCAAGCCATCGACATTAGGAACACATAGATGACCCTGGAGTGTCATAACACCATCTTTGCCAATAGAAACCTCCTTAGAACCACCCTGCAGTATCGTCTCTCTGTGAACCAACAAGTGTGGGTCATCATACTATCGAGCCTTGATCCGCTCTAATAGTGAATACTGGGCAAAAAAACATGCAAGAACTCGGCTAGGCTCTGAAATATCCAACCTCACAAGTCTGTTAGCCAAGGACTGAATGTCCAAAGCTAGTGGCCTCTCCTCTGCTGAAATGAATGCCAAGCTACCCATGCTTTCTGCCTTTCTGCTCAAGGCATATGCCACTACATTCACCTTGCCCAAATGGTAAATAATGGTGATGTCATAATCCTTCAGTAACTCAAGCCATCGGCGGCGCCTCAAATAAAGATCCCTTTAATTGAAAAGGTGCTGCAAGCTGCGATGATCAATGTAAACCTCACAAGATACCCCATAAAGATAATGCCTCCAGATCTTAAGAGCATGGACAATTGCAGCCAACTTCAAGTCGTGTACAGGATAATTCTTCTCATGGATCTTCAGCTGACGTGAAGCATATGCAATAATTTGCCCCTCTTGCATCAATACACAACCTAAATCGATGCCTGAAGCATCGCAATACACAGTATACATCCCTGAATCGGAAGGCAACACTAGAACTGGTACTGTAGTCAAAGTTGTCTTGAGCTTCTGAAAGCTCACCTCACAATCATCAGACCAACGGAATGGAGCACCCTTCTGGGTCAATGTAGTCAAAGGTGTTGCAATAGATGACAAGCCCTCTAGAAATCGGCAATAATAACTTGCTAACCCCAAGAAGCTCCTGATATCAGTCGCCAAAGTAGGATGATGCCAACTCTAAACTGCCTCAATCTTCTTCGAATCTACCTTAATACCCTCGCCAGACACAACATGCCCAAAGAATGCTATAGAATCTAGCCAAATCTCACACTTGGAGAACTTAGAATATACCTTCTATTCTCGCAATGTCAGAAGCACCACTCTCAAATGTTGCTCGTGTTCCTCCATGTTATGTCCGAGTAGATCACAATGTCATCAATGAGGAAAATGACAAACGAATCGATGTATGGCCTGAGCACCCTATTTATCAAGTCCATAAATGCCGCTGGGGCATTAGTCAAGCCGAAGGACATCATTAGAAACTCATAATGGTCATATCTAGTACGAAAAGTAGTCTTCGGAACATCCGAGTCACGAATCTTCAACTAATGATACCCCAATCTTTAGTCGGTCTTAGAGAACACCCTAGCACCCTGTAACTGGTCAAACAAATCATCAATACGCAACAACATGTACTTGTTCTTAATAGTAACTTTGTTCAACTGGCGGTAATCAATGGACATCCACATAGTCCCATCTTTCTTCTCCATAAATAACATTTGGTGCACCCCAAGGAGATACACTTAGTCTGATGAAACCCTTTTTTAGAAACTCCTCAAGTTGTTCCTTCAACTCCCTCAACTCTTTCGGAGCCATACGGTACGGTGGGATAGATATACGCTGGGTACCTGGAGCCAAGTCAATGCAAAAATCGATATCATGATCTGGTGGCATGCTTGGAAGGTCAGAAGGAAAGATTCTCGTACTCACATATTTTCTTCCTAAGACCATTAATGAGTCTTTCATCCACTCGGCTTCTTTGTGTATTCTCACCCGCTATCTTCATCCTTGGGATCTGGGCCGGAGGGCTTCATTTTCTTGGGCTAACATTTTCTTCTTACCCTTATCCGCAGTGCCTTGCACATCACTATCAAACTTAAGGTCTCTGATTTGCCCTTCCAACCTACTTATGGTAGCCCATCATTCATTTTCCTTTTTCAGCCACTCCGACTGTTCTTGTGATGCTTAATTCTTGGAGGTGGGGTTTTTTAGCTGGCTTTCCAAACTCAACTTTCCTTTTGTACTAAGAGAGGTAACCGTGTGAGACTTCAACTTTGGATAGATCACGTACTCGGGTATTTGCCGTCAGATATTGGCACTTACTCCAGATCTGGTGGACCACTGCTTTATGAAATTGGCCATCAGAACGGATCTGGACCACATGAATGCTAAGGTCTTCGTCCTTGGGAACTATTTAATATCTTCCTAATTGTCTCAAAACCCGATACGGGGCATAAGGCTGGACACTTCTGAGACCCATCAGGAGGAAGTGAGGACCGGTGGCTGGCATGTATATGATTTCATCAACATGAAGCCAACCCAGCATCCATTCTATCTGATTTGCAGTGACGGAGTGGAGTCAAGATATCCATTCTGCGACCCCTTCTGGCATTTTGAACTCGTCGACCCTTGTATCAAACTCCTCTATGCAGCTTTTCCCTGTAGATATGTAATTCATGTATCGAGGGCGATGATATAGATGTTCAATCATCTACATATGTATCAACAAATTGCACCCTTCAAAAAAGTCTACTCTGGTTTTACAAGCTATGAGAGCTCAGAATATTTCAGATACTATCATGGGTGCTTTTGGCATTGGTAAGCAAAGTGTTAACGACCCCGGCTATCCGTACATCGATAGTCCCAACTTTCCTGGAAAACACTAGAAGACCCGAAAATGCCACAATGAAAGCGAAGCATCTATGCTCTTCCCATGTTAGTCGGTTCCCTTTACTACAAATTTTTCTTTCCGGGTTTTCAAATCCCACTATGTGTCCGTACCGCTGGTATATGAACTGTAGAGTGGAAAACCCAACCGCCAAATCTATATATTGGACCACCCTGCATATCTTTAGTAAATCAAAAAACTTGTGAGGGGTGACAGCCCTTGGGGCGATCAGGTATTTATGTCTTAGAGCTTCGGTAATCCCAATATAACCGGCTATCTCTTCCAAAGTGGGTGTGAGCTCGAAGTCCGAGAAATTCAATATGTTGTAATCTGGATCCCAAAATATCACCAGTGCTTTTATTATGTCTCTTCTAGGCTTGATCTTTAATAATCCGGTGAGACCCCCCCAAGTGATGGTTGACCACGTCTTGTCCTGATTTACCCAAATCTTCCCACCACATGTGTAGTTCCAAAGGAATCTTGGTCATGACCTTCATTGGAAACTTTGACTCGTGCTCATTCTGCACATTTAGATTAAGGTGATTGGTTTAAAACAAAGCGAATTTTATAAAGAGGTCAATTTTGCAAAAATTTAAATAACATGGATATTTTTGCAAATACGACCCTTCAGCATTTTGAAAAGCAACATTTTAGTGTTGTGCTTGTTAGGTAGCCAAAAAATTGACAAAGAAACCCGCGGTAGCTATTCTTGCAAAAACAGCCTTCTGTGACCCGTCGGAGCGTTTGGCTTATTTAGACAAAATCGGCATTACCCATTTTATTTTTTTTGACATTATCAAATTTTGGGTTATTTTGCAAAAATGGGGCTGGACCCAATTAGGATTGCCTACGTATCGCACATCCGGTGACAATCAAATCTGCATAGTTCGGTCAGTTTCGACAAAATAAAAAATAAAAAGACATGAAATGTTTTGAAACCAATTTCCTTTCCTTTTTCCTTTCTCTTTTTTCTTTCAAAATTTCTACAAAGTTTCGGTATATTTTGGACACCAGGTTTTTTAAATGTGGGTAATCATCTCTCTTATACCTCCAATTCATTTTTCCAATTTCCTCCCTATTCTAGCAACCAGTCAACATGCAAATCGAAGAAAATAATTATATAGGTAGTACAAAAAAATGCATCAGGATGGTCTTTTGAATTTGGGTACACCTGATCAAGACGGACCCAACCCCTGTGTTGAGTCCCCATTGTCAGATGCACGTGATGCAAACAAACGTATCTACCAGGGATCCGTCATGAGGCTGACTTATTCTAGGTTTTAAAACATGGGTATATTGTTCTAGACTTGGTGCACCCAAGCTGACGACTCGAGCGGGGTGGGGTGGGGGGAGGGGGCTACGTACCGGGAATCAAAAGGTCATCCGGCTTTGTAACTTGTCCGAGCCTCTTTCTAATTTAAGGTATGACGCTAACAAAAAGATGAGTCATGCTAGCGTACACATCCCCGAAGTTGAGAAGAGAAGGGTTTCGTAACAGTTTATATACAGTTCAAATAATATCAAAGCAGTAAACAACGACATTTAGCACATTAGGCCCAAACATGTAATAATAATCAGATAATAAATAAAAGCCAATTATAACAGTTATTCTAAGCTCGAATACTTGAATCATGAATAAGAAGTTCTGGGTTGTTTGATCCCCAGCAGAGTCGCCAGAGCTGTCACACCTCCTTTTTACCACAAGAGAGGGTATATAAGGGAGTTTTTCCAATTTAAATAACATTAATCGAAATGGAATTATTTTATTTATTTTTAAAGTCGTCACTTGGAATAGTTTATTTGGTGTCCAAATCGAGGAAAGTTCGACTTTATTTTTAAAAATATGCGAACCCGAAATTCTAAGTAAGGAATTCTATTAAATCGGGAGAAGGTGTTAGGCGTTCCTGGGTTCCGTGATTCTAGCACGATCGCTTAAACTATTAATAATTGGCCTATTATCTGATTTACTACACATTTTAAGCCTATTGTGCATTTTTACCGTTATAACCGCTTTTAATTAATTTATTGAACTATTTTGGAACAAGTTACGCTTGTCATACACTTGTTTGTTTGATACACATAGCGAATCATGTCACTGGAACCATACTCACGATCTACAACACGTTTAATTTATTAAAGTTATTAGAAGTTTTGGCCGGGTCACATAAATGTACCCCCAGATTTGGAAATTAAGTATCTAACTACGTCACGGGAACCGTACCCGTAGCTATGATGATTTTGTTATAAACGTGCCTAAAGCAAACTACGAGTGTTTTAAAAGGTGTTTTTCTATACTAAGTTAATATTAATATGAGGGCCATATCTTATGGATTTTATTTGCATATGGCACACCTTAATTTATTTAAAAAAAATATATTTGTATCTCACTAAGGCAAACTAAAGATGTTCCTACTTAAATCTAATTTAAAATTATGTATCACAACCACGTCACGTGAACTGTACCCGTAGTTGTAATAATTTAATTGCGTGCCTAAATCAAACTGCGAAATATTCGAAACGTTTTCAACACTAGTTGGTACTAATGTGAGGGCCATGAATTATTGGTAAATATTGTGAGAGAAGGATTATGGTTGTCAATAATTTGCCAACTCGCGTATCCGGTCTAAGTACATAAATAACATTTGAAATTTATTTGTTACAAAAGAAAAGAAACGTGACCCAATTCACTTCTTTAGGGCCTAATATTAATGGTCCAATAAAATGACAAAAGATAACAGTACCCCAAGACCAAAAATTCACCTTTTTTCACATTAATATTGTATGTCCCAAAACTAACACAATTCTCAAATTACTGCTACTTTGGCGTCTTTTGGATTATGTTAATATATCTATTAATCAAAAGGAATGGGCTGAGTGCGAGACCCAATATGGTAAGAGAAAAAAAAATAATCCCACATATATTAAGCTGAATAAATTTCATCAAGTCTACATCCATTTCATATTCATAAAGAAATGCAAAACTGAACTAATAAAACAAACATGACCAATTATTTTCTTAGAAATCAAGTCCTAAGCATCAACTGCCATCCTATTAAGTTAAATGTAATCGCTAATGAACTGAATTAAACCACACTTACTTCCAGCTTTACACAAAATCTTCAATTTGCCAAATGATTCTCATATTCCAAACCAAAACTGTACTAATTAAAGTTAATTATTACATGAATGACTGCTTTCAAACTCTATAAAATTCCTACATTAAGCCAAAGCACAAGTCACAGCTCCGAACTCATCACAAACGCCTCTATATTCCGCCTCTACTCACAGATTTGGCTATGGAACTTGAAAAATCTCACATGCAACACTGATTAAGCTAGGAATAGTTCTGATAAAAAAAACCAACGCACGAGCCACAATTTCAATTATCATACCAACAATACATTTCTGTGATTCGAGTTTTAACAGCATGCTTTTGGATGTTGGTTGTATCGAACAATTCAATACTAACTAGAAGTTGTAATTGTTGTGAACATGGATAACTCCAATAACACTTGTGCGCCAGTTATTTGGACGGAGGCTAGCAAAGCTGTTGGGCCTAGGGCTAAATAGCAAAAAGCCCAAGGAATTAGACAGACCAACAAGAGATTTACTTGGGATCCAGGTTGAGTAGGAAGAACGTGACAATTGGATAAAAGGGGTTCATCGACAGTTTTGAGAATTAGGCAAAATGTTATGAAGTATCTGGATTCCCTCATCCCCTTGTCTAAGTTGTGCTTCTCATCCCCATTCTTACCTCTATCCTCTATTACTTGTTATTTCAATAGTTTTCATTGTAATTCATTAGTTTGAGTGTTGCAATTGATATCTTAAGGGTGTAATTAGTTTTCCATTTCTTATCAATATAGTGAGGAAGTTTGGTATTGTTACATTGGTGCTTTCATCCATCGGACTCCAATGGCAGCGGTGGCTCTAGACTGATTTAATGGCATCGGCAACCCAGAGAGTTGGATTTTTCGAGCTGAGCGGTACTTCACCTACCTTGGCTTCTCCGAGAAGGACCGGCTACCTATTCCTTCCTTCTACCTTTATGGTGAAGCTCTTACTTGGTTCAATTGATTGTTTCGTAACAAGCAATTTTTCGATTGGGCACATTTCAAAGAGAAATTTACTCAACATTTTCGACAGCAAAAAGAAACATATCTGGTGAGGCGCCTCGTTGATTTCTCACATGTTAGTTTTAACTACATTAATCATGTCCCTATAGTGTCACAATCAACTCTTATGTATCCCTTTCCTGCTCCAAGCCTTCTTCCTACATCATCGGCATTTTACTCGGTATATGAAAATGGAAACTCGAAGGCGGCCCATATGCTCGATAAATTGCCAGTGCAGTGTGAAATTGTAGATTCCTTGGCATTGATTACTAGCAGTAATACTGCGACTGCAACTCCTGCAGATATCGAAGCACCTCAAATTAGGACTGCAAAATCAGTAGAGGTAGTGGAATTCGTATCAGAACATTTTGCCACTATTGATGATCAGGTGTTCGAAGACAGTTCACACGCCGCAATGAGCTTAAACATGCATGATCTTCACGCTATTGTCCATGAGGGAGACAACTCTGTTACTATAGTATCCAAGGTGCACGATGATAACTTATGCGCAAATTCCAGCTCCCAAACCAAGGTACATAGTGAGGTGTTTGATGGTACGATCATACCTAATACCGTGGAGGAAGAACATTCACGAGATACTATTGTTGCTCAGTTGTTTGACAAATCTCATCACTGGGATACATCGGATCTTCTGGTTTTTACTAGCCGAGGAATTGTGTTGTCGAATGCAAGTGTGAGATTTGCTATAATAGAATTTCCATTTGATTGTACACTATGGTTTCGCACAATTCCATGTTTGCGTAATTCTCTTGAAGATATTGGTGGGGTTACTCAAAATCAGGTGTCAGTTTGCCTTGACTTTGGCTCACACAGATGCAATTGGGTTGACACTAGGCAGGAACGCGATCTTCTAGGATTCTTGTCGTCTAAATCCAGAGAGTTTGCTCGGGAGCAGAAAATACAGAAAGGGCTCCAAGTATTAGCGGAAAGTTACTCCACGCAGTGACCACATATTCGGGTCACTAAAGCTACTAGACTCGTGTTTTCTCTGTTTGATCTAGTTCATAAAACAAGGTCTGGTTTGCCGTATATTATCTTTGATCCTGGTCCTTATATTGATTATGATAGATTTTCCACGTTATTCGTCTTCATAGTAGCGAACCACTTTAGTGACTGCATTTGCTCTACATGCTTGAACTACTCACTTCATTTTTTATATGGATTGTTGTGACTGTTTCTTGTGCCCTTCTTTATCTGTTTAAAGCTCAAGAACTGCTTGCAAAGAATACCAATAGAATTATTGTTCCCTACTTATACATTGTTTCATTTGGAACCTGATAGTATCTTGGAGTTTTATCTGCCTATAATGCAACTGAAAGAGCTTTCAATGTATACAACTTTATTGTGAGCCAGGAGCATCCACAATTTGCTTCCTTGCTACAGATCCAAGAGTTCGATGGAGCTTATGGCGGAATGGTTGTACATGATAGTGTAGGTGCATACTTCAGTGACTATAATGAGACATTTGGTGGGGAATGCAATACTCATATTGTTCTTGCCTCACAGCTTGAGTGCAAGATCCATACTAATAAGAGACACCACAAGGTCCTTCAAGTTGTGAGCATCGTACAAGCTGTATATGTTATTCTCGGCATGGAATTCTTTAGCTCTATCACTGCAATTTGCTCAAGCTTAAATGACCACATGGGTGTTCCATCTCAGAATCTATTCACTAACACATTGTCAAGTTTGGGATTTCCATTTATTCTGACTAACATCTTTCCAAAGGAATTTCCACATGAGGAGAAGTACAGGTGTACTGTGGTGAATCAACCAAACTTTTACGGTGACATCTTCATTTTAGTTGGAATCCAGTTGATGCATAAAGATATATTCCCTCCTTTTGATCCCGGTAAGTTTAGCTACAGGAGAGAGAGAAATAATATGGAGGACGGTTCTTACAACACTCAACCTTGGCCTCCACGAATCCTGAAACCACCTTTCTCTGACTTCCTGTTGGATATCCTAAATAAAGTCGTGCACTCTGTTGAACTACGGCCAAGTTCGAAGCGCCGTGTTGTGGATTCATGGATTGACAAATTGAACAATGCTGTTATGGGTCATATCTTTCCAACAACTGAAGATAATTTAGACACGATAATTATCCAACATGATCATGGGAGGATCGCGCATGGACTAGCATTTGTTGGTGCTCTAATATGTGACTTTCTTGCAGCATTGTCAACTAGATTTAAGCATCACCCACACGCTTCTGCCTCATATCATTGGATTCTTGTTCATGGGGGGCATTCTCTCAAGTGTGAGCCTCATGAAGCATTGCAGAAAGTCAATTTACCGCAACGATGCCGATCCATTAGTTCTTCTCAGACACAAGGAGTTAGCTTTATTGGCTTTGGCAGGGGAAGTATTTTTGCCATTCATGGATATACATTCGATACTGGTGAAGCTTTAAAGTAGCATCGATCGAGTTATCGCTTGGTTGAATATGATAATGCAGAAAGCTATGAGGGCATAGTGGCAGTTTTCTTTTATTTCAGTGCCCCGAACATTACCACCTGGCAGCAAGATGTTGCTTTAAGTGGAGTTCACCAAGAAATGAAATGCTCTCTCTTTCAGCTGCAATGTAATGCAATTGACAATGCCCAGCAAGCTCTTCCGTTTGGATATTTTGCTGATGGTCAATCTTTAATTTGGCATTATGATGAGTTCTCTATGCTTTCTCGAACATCTAAAGTGAAGTGCCTAAGTGATGATGGCTGCTGGATCACTTTTTCTCTATTGGATGTTTAACTTTCTCATGAATGGATACTTGTGGATCATGATAGTGCCACTGCATTTGACTTAATATCTGACACTACATTAATGGTCACGAAAGTTTACATATGGGAATCCTTTTCAATGGTGCACGCCAACACAAATTCTCATGTTCGCTCATTAGAATTTCCTATCTTGAACCTTGAGGACAAGGTTCTTATTGAGGAGGAGAGTATTGTTGTGAACATGGATAACTCCAATAACACTTGTGCGCCAGTTATTTGGATGGAGGCTAGCAAAGTTGTTGGGCCTAGGGCTAAACTGCAAAAAGCCCAAGGAATTAGACAGACCAACAAGGGCTTACTTGGGATCCAGGCTGATTAGGAAGCACGTGACAATTCAATAAAAGGGGTTCATCGACAGTTTTGAGAATTAGGCAAAATATTATAAAGTATCTGGATTCCCTCATCCCCTTGTCTAAGTTCTGCTTCTCATCCCCATTCTTATCTCTATCCTCTGTTACTTGTTATTTCAATAGTTTTCATTGTAATTCATTAGTTTGAGTGTTGCAATTGATATCTTAAGGGTGTAATTAGTTTTCCATTTCTTATCAATATAGTGAGGAAGTTTGGTATTGTTACAGTAATCAACATGAAGGATCACACAATAGACACGTAAATAAACAGATTGCAACAGATTTCAGAATATTATGACATTTAATTAGCAATTCTAGTAATTACGTTGTTAGAGACTTCAGATAATTACCTTATAAGTAGTAAAGCAACTAAAAAATTGAGCAGGAGCTGAAATCACTAAATTGGAGCAACAGCTATGCAGAGAACAGTGAATCAACCAGCAATGACCCATAATCCTGTTCCAGCCTTTGAAACCCCAGCAAAAGACCTCTAGAATAGAAGAAAAATCAAAATCTCTTAAGAACACTTTTGGAAAAATCTTGTTTTCGGCCGTTTCTCCTTTTTATCTTTTTTCTCTCCGTCCTCTAATGAATGAAAGGAGATCTCTTATAGAGGATTTTTGGGGCAACAAAACTTAATTTTCCTAATTCAATTGCACCTCTTTCAATTCTATTTTTGTACACTTTCAACCCCAATTCTTTTGTACTATTTGCTTATTCCACCCTCCCCTCACTTTTCTAGAATTTTCCTAAGCAGTTATGTAAAGTTTCTCTGAGCCTAAATTTTTTAAACACCCTTTAAAAAATAGGTTATTTACTTTTCACATAATACTGAGAACTTGGATCAGCTAGCCAATAAACCCAATACCCTCTTTGGTCTTTTGCACTAACGGGCCTGCTTGCAGGCAAGACAAGTCCCACATCAAACAAAAAACTAATTGAGCAAAAATGCAAATTCGAAAAAAAATCATAGTAAACAAGACAAATGAAACTTAAAAAACTAATTGAACTCAAACATGAAATCTAATGAGTGGAAACAAACTGGGATAAGGGAATAGAGATTATCTAACGATTGCTTGTAAAATTCCTTCGATAAATCTAGTGGACTTGGAAAATCTAAATCTCTTTGTAATGGACCAAAAATTATGCTAATCATTTGTTCTCGCTGAGAACATTCAACTAGCATAGGTTTTGGTCAAATCGAGTCTTGAAACTTCAACGAAATCGAACGAGAGAAGAACTAGGATTTTCTTAGATCCGAAATTGAAAGTATTTTGTGGGATTTTGGGGAAAATTAATGGTGGATTAATGACAAAGGTGAGGTGAAGAGTGTGGGTATGAATTTGGGCGGATTTGGAGAGTGTCGCCGCCGTGGGGCGTTTTCCGGCTGGTGGCGGCGATTTAGAGAGACGGCAGTGGGGGGTCTATGAGTTTGCATTGGGGGTAGGGGAAGTTCATCCGACAATTATAAGGAAAAGCAAAATCATTTGGGGGTCGTTGGATTAAAATTATCCAACGACTGGGATTAAAGGGAGGGAAAAATGATGTCGTTTTGATCAATGGGGCTGGACCGGGTATGTTTTTGGGCCTGGGTTGGATTGAATTGCCGGGGGGGTTGGGCTGATTTGGGTATAAGAATTAACCCAATATCTAATTAAACCCCTTTCTTCAATTTCTTATTCCTATTTTCCTCTTCTTTTTCTTTTTCTTTTCCTTTAATTAAAAATCCTAAATTAATCTAAATCTTAAAACTAAACAAATTATCTAATTACAATAGTTATAAAAATTACTTAATCCCGCATTAAAAGAAAAAAATCACTAATCTAAAAATTAAAAGGTAAAATGTAACAGTCATTTTTTGTGATTTTTATTTTTAATAAAATAAATAATTTACTAATTAATCCTAAAAATATAAAAATAAAACCTAAATGCAATGCATGGTATTTTTGATATTTTTTTATGATTTTAATAAAAATTAAACGTATGCAAAAATGCAAACAATTAATAAAATCCTACAAAAAATCTCATAAAATGGAAAATAATTGGAAAAAATCTATTTTCTTGGATTTTATAGGAGTAATTCATATAAGGCAAAAATCACATGCTCACAAACACAAATAAAGAATCAAGAAATAATAAAAAACTAGAACCGAACATGGTTGAGGCAACGGATTTAGCAGCTACTTGGGTTGAAGAATGATGTTGTGCACGGAACCAACATCTACACTCACAATTCTTTTGACCCATAGTAAAAAAAAACCCACAGATATTGATCACAAAAGTACAACGAAAAATAGAAAAATTCTATGATTTTAAAAACCTACTTTCACTAAAATGTAGTTTCACATCCAAAAATTTTGCCCAGAAATTATCATTAGACGAAGAGATACACGAAATCTGAAAAAAAAAATTCAAAAGTCGAATCACTAAATGTTGGGTGAAATATGTGTTCTCACGGTTTGGTTATGGAGGTTTTGAAACTAACTCTGTAGCGTTAAAGGACAAAGATAAATTAAATGAGGCATTAAATAATGGTGGGCATGAGAATCTGCTAATTGTGTGGGTTGCTATAATTGTGTGGGTTGCTGGGTGAAATAGCTTGGACGGAGTATTGGAATGTGCTAATGGGTGGGCCGCGTAAATAGTCTGGGCCGCATGGGTAGGAAAAATAAATAGTTTGGGCCTAAGTATTAAATGGTAAATAGTTTAGACTTACAAGGTATAAAGTGAGATTTTCTCTAAGAAAAATTATAACATTCTCCCACTTAGCTCAATAATCATATAATATTAATATTTAATAACATATCCATTAGTTGCACATGAACTGATCTCTTTTATGTACATCATACATACAATAATATGACAAACTATTAAATATGAGTTATAGAGATTATACATAATTTTGACTACATACTCTATTCCATATACTACCATATTGGTAACTCATCATACCAGATCTATAATCTGTAACACATTTAACATTATGGTCTACGATAACGTCTCATTGATACTTATCTTGTAATGTCTCAAAATAATAATATGTACACATTTATGAGAAACCGAAAATTATTATTATATATCAGAAACATGAGCATTGCCAAAACATCATAAGTACATCACTCATAAGTACAATCAAGACCCATTATATATACATATCCTTTAAGTGTCTTTGATTGTAAACTTCCATTAATAGATCTACAATAATGAGATCACATTAGTTGACACTCTTTGTTTCTTAATCTACTCTTAGATAACAAAGTACTTTTATTTCATAAGTTTGGTACATTTAGAGTACTTGTCATTCTTCAGAAGAATATTACTACAGAATGATCATCATAAGTTTTCAGTAGTCATAATGTGTAACGACCAGACCAGTCGTTTTGAGCTCTAGCGTGTCATTCATCAGTTGGAAGTCATGAACAGCTTCATTTCAGGTATATTGACTTGTACGAATGGTCAGAGTCGAATTTCGGGAAATTCGGAGTAAAATTGGAAAGAAACTTTTCATTGCGGCAACCTTAAATTGAAGAAAATGGCTAAGATTGGAATTTTGAGCAAACGACCTCAGAATTGGGATCTGAAAGTTCCAGCATGTTCGTATGATGATTTTGGACTTGGGCGTATGTCCGAATTTGGTTTTGGATAACCCGTGAGCATTTCAGCGTATATTGTGGAAGTTAGTATTTTAAAAGAATTTCATAAATTTGGATTGGAAGGCATTTTAGTGTTATAGATGTCCAATTGGGATTTCGAGTCAGGGAATAGCTCCGTATGGTGATTCTGGAGTTGGGAGCGCGATCGGAAGTGAATTCGGATGTTCGGAGGTCATTTGGCTAAATATAGAAATTTGAAGGTTTTTGAGAAAATTCGACCGGAAGTGGAAATTTTGATATCGGGATCGGAATGCGATTCCGAAAGTTGAGGCAAGTCCGTAATGTCGAATGTGACTTGTATGCAAAATTTAAAGTCATTCCGGAATGATTTTGGTAAGGTTTGAGACACTTAGTCTCTTTAAAGGAAGCTTAAGTTGGAAAAGTCAACCGGATATTGACTTATGTGTTAGAGGACTCGAAATGTAAATTTTATGGTTCGGATAGCTTCGTTAGGTGATTTGGGACTTAGGAGTATGTCCAGAATATTTTTGTGATGACCGGTGTATAATTAAGGTTGAATTAGCAAAGTTAGTATTTTTGGCGAATTCCGGTTGATAGGTGAGATTTTGATCCGTGGGTCGAAATGGAATTCCGAGAGTTGTTGTAGCTTTGTTATGTCATTTTGGACTGGTCTACAAAATTTAAGGTCATTCGGACTAGTTTTGATATGTTTCGGCATCAGATGTGAAAGTTAGAAATTTCAAAGTTCATAGGCTTGAATCCGAGGTGAATTTAGTATTTTTGCGTTGTTTTTGGTGATTCTAAGGAACAACTAAGTTTGTGTCATATTATGGGACTTGTTAGTATACTTTGTTGGGATCCCATGAGGCTCGGATAAGTTTTGGAAGAGTTTTTGGAAGATTTTTGTCATTTTGAGCATTAGCATGTAATGATCTAAAGGTTCATTTTTAGTTTTAGATATCCAAATTTGATTTCGAGACTTCAGGAATTTTAATAATGAATTATAGGACTGATCTGGAAATTTTGGTCTAATTTCATCAAGTCACGATTAGGTTTTTGACGCGAAATGTGAGTTAATTGTTTAACAAGTGAAATGAGTATCGCGTTGGGAAAATGAACTCCGAATTGAGTTTCGATTAAAGGGTTGTGTTCGTATTATTATTTGTGACTCATAGGAACAATAAGCGTCTAATTCCGAGTTCGTATGACGGATTTAAAGCCATTTTTGTGAAACAAAAACTGCTGCAATTTCTTTAATTGCTGCTGTATTTTTCTGCAGCGTGAACAATAACCCGCGCGTGAACAGTAACCGCGCGGGTGAACAGTGACCTCGCGTGAACAGTGATTCCGAAAAAAATTTGGGCAGTATATCCGCGATTTATGGGTCCTTTCCTCCATTTTTTGAGCATCCTGAGAGCTTCTTGGGAGCAAATGAAGAGGGTTTCGAAGAGGATTGATTGGAGGTAAGATCTTTGAACTTAAAACTCGATTATATTGTGAAATTGGTCTAGAAATTCATGAACATTAAGCCTAAAATTGATGAACTAGGGCTTGAGTTTTTGATATTTCAAATTGGGATTTGATAGGTCATTTGAGCTCGGATTTGGGAGTTCTTGGTATGTATGGACTCGTGGC
>MU670063.1:0-20467 GCA_026770625.1 Nicotiana glauca | reverse complement strand
ATAAAATAATAACAATAAAAGCATTTCAAAGCTAAAATTTGCACATGATTTCAGAATTGTTAAAAAATCAGATAATTAAGCCAAATATAACAGTTGAGCGACCGTGCTAGAACCACGGAATTCGGGAATGCCTAACACCTTCTCCCGGGTTAACAGAATTCCTTATCCGGATTTCTGGTGCGCAGACTGTTAAACAGAGTCATTCTTTTCCTCGATTCGGGATTCAACCGTGACTTGGGACACCATAAATCTCCCAAGTGGCGATTCTGAATTAAATAAATAAATCCAGTTTCGATTGTCCTTTAATTGGAAAAACTCCCTTGTGCCCTCGCGGATAGCGTAAAAAGGAGGTGTGACACTTAGTCAGAGCCATTTTTGGTACCGAGTGAAATAGTTTAGGTGTCTATATTGAGGGTATTCCTTTTTAGGGGTCTTACAAGTTTGATATATAGCCTAAACTTTGGGATCGAGTTTATGCCTGTAAGAAGGTATTACAAATTTTTCATGCCTTTAAGGTCTTACAGTTTTGGATACTTGATACAAGTATTGTTCATGCCTTGCTTGAGGTCTTACAGTTTTTGGATACTTGGTACGAGTATTGTTCATGCCTTTCTTGAGGTCTTACATATATTTTTGTTGCCTTATGTAGGTCTTACAAAACTGAGTCTGCCCACTTGGGGTCTTATGGCCTCTATTTTTTAATGACTGGTAATTGGTGACAGTCCCTGAGTTATCAAGGGTACTTTCGCTCAAAATCCGTCACTTGTAGCTTTTGGATTGCCTCGTTGAGGGCTTACAATTTCAGTATATATAGCCTAAACTTTGGGATCGAGTTTATCCTGTAAGAAGGTCTTACAAATTTTTCATGCCTTTGAGGTCTTACGGTTTTGGATTCTTGGTACAAGTATTGTTCATGCCTTGCTTGAGGTCTTACAATTTTGGATGTTTGGAACGAGCATTGTTCATGGCTTGCTTGATGTCTTAGGGATATTGTTGTTGCATTTTGTATGTCTTATGAGATCGAGTCTGCCCACTCGGGGTCTTATGGCCTCAGGTTTTTTAATGAATGGCGATTGGCAGTAGTCCCCGAGTCATCGAGGGTACTTTGGCTCGGAAGCCGTCACTTACAGATTTTGTATTGCCTTATTGAAGGCTTACAATTTTGGAGATCCTGTCCTTGAGGTCGTGCATTTTTGAGATTTTGACGCTAGTCCCCAAGTATTTAGGGCACTTTCGGCCTTGGAGATGTTTTATGATTTTCATGTTGCCTTATTGAGTGATTATGAGTTTGAAGTCCTGACCTGGAGGTTGCTCAGTTGTTGAATTGTCGATGCCAGTCCCCGACTGCTCGGGGCGTTTTGATGGAGGAACTGTTTTTGCAAAAATGTTAAGTTTCCTTTGAAGTATGAGATGCTTTGATAAAGGTATTCTTTAGTTACTTGACATAAGTACATATGCCTCCGCCATCGGGGCCCCGGCTATACAGGCACGGTCATTCGACCATTTGGCCCGGTACATCATTTTCCTATTGAGGCCTCATGTGCCATTTTTGGCTTTTCTGAGAGGATGATCTTCCGGAGGGATACCCTCCAGTGTTCGAGGTTGAATGCAAAGTAAGACTTGGACATTTGTTTGGATCTTCCTTAGGTAGCATATAGATGTTGCCTCGTTAAAAACCTTGATGGTAAAACCCTTATCGGGATGAAACCCGGTCGAAGGAAAAGAGTAAAACACATGCTTTCGAAACCTAAGGCCTAAGGCCTTCGGGTTGGGAAGAGCTATGGTTGTTTCGATCGGGTGATTGTATGAGGGTTAGTATGCAATATAAAATGAAAAGGGAGATGATTATACCTTAGCATGGGATGACCTTAGCGTAGGATGCGTCGACGATATTCCGAGCTCTGATATGTCCATATCGCTTCTAATGAGGGTGTGGTACGGTCCTTTACTATGTTTAATCGGTCTTAGCGGATGATGTAGTTTTCTTTCCCTTTGGTTCTTTTACAAGTGGAGATATTGGTGTCGGTGCCACGTCATGTACCACAAACATTTCTCTTGCCACGTGTTGTTCCCTGTAGACAATTTTAATCTTGTATTTTGTTGGAAATTTCATCATTTGGTGGAGGGTGGATGACACTGCTCTCATGCAGTGTATCCACGACCGTCCAAACAAGGCGTTGTACCTCATGTCTCCTTCGATGACATGAAATTTGATATTTTGGGTCGTGCCGGCCACGCTGACTGGGAGGGTGATTTCTCATTTAGTTGTTTCACGTGCCATGTTGAATCTGGTAAGGACTCGAGTGGCGGGAACGATTTAATCTAGCAGTCCGAGTTGCTCTATTACGCTCGACCTGATAATGTTGGCCGAGCTACCTGGATCCACGTGTACACATTTTATTTGAAATAATTTCACAAAGAAAGAGATTACCAGTGTGTCATTATAAGGTTGAGACAAGGTCTTAGAGTCCTCTTCACTGAATGTGAGGGCATCCTCGGGTATGTATCCCCCGAGTTCGCTTTTCTCTAATGATGGATATTTTTGTCTTTCTCATCACGGGCTCCTGAGGATCGTCAACGCCTCCCAAGATCATGTGGATAACATGTTGTGGCTCGTTTGCTTCGTTCTTTTTGGCTGCCTCTCTCCCCGGAACTGATTTTTGGCCCGGTCGCTTAAGAATTCTCGAAGATGACCTTTATTGAGTAGCCCGACTACTCCCTCTTGGAGCTGGTGGCAAGCTTCGGTCCTATGTCTGTGCGTGTTGTGGAACTCGCATACTAAGTTATAGTTCCTTTGTGAAGGANCCCGCCTGATCGGGAATGGTGTAGCCTTCCAGTTTTGGAGTTTAGCATCTGGTCCCATGTATAGCACCTCAGTGGTGCTAGTACCCTCCCCTGGTTTAACCATATGGGCCTCATAAAGCATTTGTCTCATTGCTTCACATATATCTTCAATTTCTTAAGCCGTGAACACCTCATCGTCTTCTTCTTCGCCATACTTAGGCTTGACAAAAGTATCATAGAGATGTGGCAATGGTTGTGGAAGAACCCATCCTTCCTTCTTCCTTTCCTCGTCCCATTTCTCATCATCTGGGGTAGGGTGAAAGCCTATCCCGAAGAACTTTTCTGCTGTGGCTAGAGTTACAGGCTTGGATATTCATTGTAAAGCTTTTCCCAACCCTTTTCTTGGTTTGAAACCATGCCTAATCATTTCTTTTGCCACCATGATTGAAGCATTAGACAGGAAAGGCCGGGGACACAGACTTCCCTCCTCGTACTGATCTGCCACCATAATTTCAAAGGCTTGATAAACAATATGCTCACTTCCTTTACTCGCCTCCAAGAAATGGATATATGGATCACGTTAAATGAACTGCTCATCTTCTTCGTGGACCACGATTTCGTGATCTTCATACTCGAATTTCACCATTTGGTGGAGGGTGGAGGGTGGAGGGTGGAGGGTGGAGGGTGGAGGGCACTGCTCTCATATAGTGTATCTACGGTCGTCCGAACAAGGTGTTGTACCTCATGTCTCCTTCGATGATATGAAATTTGACATTTTAGGTCGTGTTGGCCACGCTGACTGGGAGGGTGATTTCTCTTTTCATTGTTTCACTTGCCATGTTGAATCTGTTGAGGACTCGAGTGGTGGGAACGATTTGGTCTAGCAGTCCGAGATGCTCTATTACCCTCGACCTGGTATTGTTGGCCGAGGTACCTAGATCCACGAGTACATATTTTATTTGAAATGTATTCACAAAGAAAGAGATTACTAGTGTGTCATTATGAGGTTGAGACAAGGTCTCAGATTCCTCTTCATTGAACCTGAGGGAATCCTCGGGTATATATCCCCGAGTTCGCTTTTCCCTAGTGATGGATATTTTTGTCTTTCTCATCACGAACTCCTAGGGATCATCGACGCCTCCCAAGATCATGTGGATAACATGTTATGGCTCGTTCGCTTTGTTCTTATTGGTTTTTGCTCTTTCTCGAGATTGATTTTTAGCTCGGTCCCTGAGGAATTCTCTAAGGTGACCATTGTCGAGTAGCCAGGCCACTTTCTCCTGGAGTTGCCGACAATCCTCGGTCCTGTGTTAGTGCGTGTTGTGGAACTATCATACTAAGTTATAGTTCCTTTGTGAAGGATCCGACTGTACAGGTCTAGGCCATTTGGCGTCCTTGATTTTGTTGATAGCAAACACGATGTCCGATACGTCAATGTTGTAGTTGTATTCTGATAAGCGTGGTGCCCCTGTTGGCCCCGTGTTCCATAAAATCCGGTTCTGTTAATGGGTCCTTGAGGATTCTGTCCTCTGTTGACCAATCGATCGTTGCGAGGTGGGTTGTGCCTTAGGGCGTTTCTCCAATCCTCGGTGTATGGCTGATACCTTTCTTTGTTTGCCTTTGGCTCCTTTGCTAAGAGCCTGCTTGGGTATACTGAGCCCGAAGGGGCTCCCATCTGGTCATCCTTGAACCTGATTTTCGACTGATATCAGTTGTGGACGTCCGACCAGGTCACGGCAGGATACTCGACCAGATTCTCTTTCAGCTGCCTCAAAGCCATTGAACTCCGTTCATTTAGGCCTTGAGTGAAAGCCTGCACTTCCCAGTCGTCAGAGATCGGAGGTAGTTTCATTCGTTCAGTTTGGAAGCGAGATACAAATTCTCGCAACATCTCATTCTCCCTTTGCTTGATTTTGAACACATCAGATTTCCTCGTGGCTACTTTGATGGCACCGGTATGTGCCTTTATGAATAAGTCTACTAGCATGGAAAATGAGTCTATGGGGTTGGGATCTAGGTTGTGATACCACATCATGTCCCCCTGCGAGAGTGTTTCCACGAACTTCTTCAGTAGGACGGACTCAATCTCGTCATCTTTTATATCGCTGCCTTTTACTACGCACGTGTAGGCAGTAACGTGCTCATTGGGGTCTGAGGCCCCATTGTATTTTTGGAGTTCTGACATTCTGAACTTCTTTGGAATGGGTTTCGGAGCCGCTTCCTCAGGGAATGGCCTTTGCACGAATTTCTTCGAGTCCACACCTTTCAAGATTGGGGGTGCGCCCAAGATTTGGTCAACCATGGAGTTATAGGTCTCAACCTTCTTGTCATTGGCTGCTGTTATTTTCTAACCCGATTCGATCCTTTTGGTGAAGTCCTCAAGAATATTGATGATGGCGGGATCGACTATCGACCCATTATTGCTTGACCTCTCCGGTACCTGTTCGGCCGAGGGAGCTGTCCCTGGTGCTACCGTGTTGGGAGTCTTCTGGTGACTTTGCAGCTGAGCAATAGCCAGCTATTGTGCCTACAACATTTAAAAAATAACATGAAGGCTAACTTCCCGTTCTTCCGGGCTAAGATATGAAATGCGAGCTAAGATAGAGCTATAATCAAATCGATGAGCTAGTCAATCGGGGCCTCAGACTGACCAATACGGGGCCTCAAGGTCGATTCCTGGACTCGGGCTCGAGCTATTAAAGTAGTCGTGGAAGGGCTAACAGTTATAAAACAATTAGTGAAGGCTCTTTATGGCCAATGATAAACAATAAATGAAGAATAAGTATGAAAATAATAAACAATGGCAACAATTTTGAGATAGTATGTTAGAGAGAACAGAGAATGTTCTTTTATATTTCGTGTGGAGTAATTGGAGCAATAGATCTTACAAAATGACCAGGGCCCCCTTTATATAGGAGGGGAGTCCATATATAGTACAAAAGGCATTAATTGTAAAGATGTGGAATGAGACTACTAGACATGACACCCTGATTCGGGTTCAGAGTAAACCGGCTAGGCTCTGTTATCCTTAGTTGTGTGCCTTGGGAACTCTCCATCTTCATCATAGTCGTGGTTTGCATCATCCTGGGGTCGGGTGTCGACGACCCTCGAGGAAGGAGACTCCGCTATAGCTTTGTAGCCTCGAGGCCTCGAGGCCTCGAAATGATCTTCTGGGCTGCCTTAAATGACGAGAAATTGGACCCTCCGATTTCGCCGTATACAACGAATTTCTCCTAATTTTAAGGTGCAATCAAAATTGATCCAAATCTCCATCAAATGACTTCAAAACACTATGATTCACTTGAGTCATAGTTTTATCCTAACTCATATCTTTTGGATTGTATCATTTTCGGTATTAAGAAAATTATTAAACCGTTGGTTATCAAGTATGCAAACACGATCACATTAGGATTTTGGCCTGAATAACGATTTTACATACTTTATTGGAGTTATGTCTAACAAATAGCTCTTCTCCCCGATCAAGGAAAAGAGAGAATAAAAAAAGAACGAAAGATATATGGTAGCTAACTTTGTTAAATAAATATTTTACATACTCTTTGTATTATTTTTCGTTCTATATCAATAACATAGCTCAATTATGTAGCAGAAACTGTCTTTCAGCTTTTAAGCATAAGCTAAAAGAAGTGACTTCTCCACAAAATAAGTACTTTTGACTTTCTTTAGGACAAAAATACCTATATTAAGAATTCATGTTTATCAAGCTAATTAATTAATTTAAAGACAGAATTTTCCACATTTACCCAGTGTACACACTCGTCACCTTGCGTACATAACTTTCAACACATCACAATTATCATAACAATATCAATCCTAAGGGTAATTTCTCCCACACAAGGTTGGACAAGTCACTTACATCAAATCACGCTATCTCAATCCAATAGTAGATCTTTTCCTCGATTATCCAAGTCCGAATAGTTCGAATCTAGCCAAAACAATCTCATACGATAAATAAAACTATAGGAAACTAATTCGAACAATAAATTTACGATATTTGTAAATTAATTTAAAAAGCCAAGTCAGAAAGGCAACGTAGGGCCCACGTCTCGAAATTACAAAAGTTACGAAATCCGAATCCCCATTCAACGGCGACTATAATCATACCAAAACTACTAAATTCCAATAAGAACTCGGCCCTCAAATTTTTAAATTTAACCAAGAGTTTTTTCATAATTTTTCAACTTAAAACAACAATAGGTTCGGGTATTTTAACCAAAATTGAGTTATGAATTCTTACTCCGGTATTTTTCTTGAAAATTCTCCCAAAAATCGTGTCACCCCAGCTCTCAAAATCCAAAAATGGGTAAAAATGACCGACCCTCAGATTATATGTTCTGTCTAGGCATTGTTCGCACCTGCGGAACAGTGGCCGCTTCCACGACCTCACTTCTGCGAGATTTGCTTTACTTATGCGAAAATGCACAAGAAAGGCTGCCTTCGCACCTGCTGACATTCGTCCACTTCTATGCAGCCGCAGGTGCAATCAGAGGCAGATCCAGGATTTTAAAATTATAGGTGCACTACCTACTTTAACGTAAAAGTGGTGCTTGTCAATAATGTCAATAGATGTGAAAACATTCGGTGATTTATAGCTTATTACTAATTTGAACATCATTCAAAGAAATATACAATAAATTTCTTAAATCATTCGATTCTTACTATTGATATTTAAAACAAAGAGGTAAAATAGACTGCTAATGACAATTTGATACAATAAAAATTTAAATTTATGCAAAAGAAGCACGAGAAATATCAAAAATTTATTAATATATGATTAATTCTTTATATGAGAATTGCTTGCAAAAATAAACTATATCCTATAATAAAACAATTATAGATAAAAGTTCAATAATTTGACTGTAACCGAAATATTTAAGCAAGTTCATTGTATAGTTTATTGTTCAATCAATAATTTGCCACAACTAAAACATTCATTAAGAAACTATGCTAACCGTTCAAATTTTTTTCAGGTAAAAGCAATTTAAAACTAAGAAGCAAAAAGCATAAACAGTAAAATTACTTGAGAAATAGCGCACTGGGGTTGGCGTAAATTGAGATGAGGAGATAATAAATATTAGGAAAACTAAAAGAGATAAATGAGGATTATTGAGTAGCAAGTGTGTTGGAAAACAAATGAAAGGAAGAAATAAAGGGAAAAAAGAAAACCGTACAAGAACAAAGTACAAATGGGATTCGATAATTTTTGTGAATTATATACATGGAATATCTGATTTATTAGGAAGATCATGGGTTCATGTAAACCCAATTTTATTAAGTAGACCTATCCCCGGGTGTGGACCCCTCTTTCGCTTATGTGCTGCCATCGCTTTTGTGGTTCATTCCATCGCTGTAACGACCCGATCCGTCGTCTCATGTGTTATTCCTCCGTTTTCCCCATTTTATGCTTCTTCATCTTTCATTATCAGTATTTGGTGTGTTAGAGTTGAACTGGATTGGTTTTTGATAAGAAATGAGACACTTAGTCTCTTTAAGGAAGGCTTAAATTGGAAAAGTTAACCGGGTGTTGACTTATAAGTTAGACGGTTTGGATGTGATTTTCGGTGATTCGGTGAGCTTCGGGGAATGATTTGTGACTTAGGAGTGCGATCGGAATTGATTTTGGAAGTCCGGTGTAGAATTAGGCTTGAATTGACGAAGTTAGAATTTTGGCAAATTCGGTTGATAGGTGAGATTTTGATCCGAGGGTCGGAATGGAATTCCGAGAGTTGCTGTAGCTTCGTTGGGTGATTTTGGATATGTGTGCAAATTTTCAGGTCATTCGGACATCGTTTGGTCGGGATGTGATCGAAAGTGCATTTCAGAAGTTCATGAAGAACTTAGGCTTTGATTTGGTGAAATTTGATGATTTTGATGTTAACTATAGTGATTTGATGATTCGAGCAAGTTTGAATAAGGTAATAGATCATATATGTGCTTTAGGTTGAGGTCCCGGGGGCCTCGGGGTGATTTCGGGTGGTTAAACGGTAAATTTGGAGTTTGTTGCTTGGAAGAGGTTTGCTAGTTCTGTTGTTTCCGCATCTGCGGAAAAAGGGGCAGCATAAGCGGTTCCGCAGATGCGGCTAGGTGGTCGCAAAAGCGGTCCTTGAAGGACCTGGGTGTTCCGCAGAAGCGAACGTGGGTCCGCATAAGCGGCGACCGCAGAAGCGGTTTGTGACCACAGAAGCAGTTTGTGACCGCAGAAGCGGTCCCTGGTGAGTTAAGTTAGACCGTAGAAGCGGTCAAGTGGGCGCATATGCGGTGACCGCAGGTGCGGTAAATTAACCGCAGAAGCGAAAATCGATCTGGGTTTAAGTGAACAGTGTTTCACGAATTTGAAAGAGAAGGAAAATATTTTGGACTTCGGCTTAGGCGATTCTTGGACGATTTTGGAGAGAATTCGAAGGGGTTTCATCAAGTATGAACTATTGGACTCGGATTATGTTTATATAGTGTAAAATCATGGATTAAACACTAAAATTCAAGGAATTAATGGTTTAAAATGGAGGTTAGGGCTTGAAACTTAAGAGAGCTTGAATTAATGATTTGAGGGGTCAATGGACTCCGATTTTTGTGTATTTCATATGTATGAACTCGTGGCGAGATAAGGATCGTATTGATGTAAAATTTTCTGGATTTCGAGAAGTGGTCCCGGGGCTCGGGTTTTGCTAGTTTCTGGATTTTTGCTATATTTCGATTGTTTTCGATTGGGTATTGTTCCCTTGGCACATTATAATGTATTCGCTATGATTTTGGTTAGATTCGACACGAGTGGAGGCCGATTTGAGGGGCAAAGGCGTCGCGAGCGAGGAATTTCACCGGTTCGAGGTGCGTAATACTTGTAAATGATATCCTGAGGGTTTGAAACCCCGGATTTGTACACCATAGTGCTATTTTGAGGTGACTTGCACGCCGGTTAGTGGGCGTGAGATAGAGCACCACTGGGGATTATGACCTGGTCTGCCCCGATTGATTTATTACTGCGTATTTGACTGGAAATTATTTGTTATCACTGCTGTTTGGGCTGATTGTCATATTTGGGCTTCGTGCCAACCATTTGGACCCTTCGGGGATTATTTTCACCGTTTCCTCATTGTTTTGACTTATTATTTGAACTCAGTCATATTGTTCCTCCACTATTTTATAGCTCAGCCACTTTTACTCAAATTGAGGCTTAAACGATATTTTTAAATGATAATATGGGCTGAGGACAACTATTTTACTAATGCTTGAAGGGCTTATGATGATATTCTGACTGAGTGTGGCCGATGGCCAGATGTGAGGATACACTGAGGGATGTGAGGCCGAGGGCCTGGATGTGAGGAATATATATATTGATCGGACTGCACGCCGCAGTAGTATATATATGGATCGGACTGCACGGCACAGTAGTATATATATATATGGATCGGACTGCACGCTCAGTAGTATATTATATGGATCGGACTGCACGCCGCAATATGTATATATATTGTTCAGGATTTCAGGCATTATTGATAATGCTTGGGCTATAGGAGCCCCTCCGGAGTCTGCACACCCACAGTGAGCGCGGGTACCCATATGGATCGGGCTGCACGCCGCAGCTAGCTATGGATCGGGCTGTGTGCAGCAACGCTTATTATGTGATACTGTTTCTGAGAATGATTTGAGAGAGAGAGCCCGAGGGGCCGAGAGTGTTGTGGAGAGTGAGCCCGAGGGGCTGGTTCAATTTGAGATATTGCCGGAGGGCGAGCTTTTATGTGCTCATTTTGCATACTTCTTGCCTTTTACCTGTTATACTGTGGTATTTGTGCCCGAGGGGCAGATTCTCTGTGCTAATCAGCACTAACTACTTTGAAAACCGTTTTCGTAATTATTGAAAAGACCATTTTCGGAAGAGATTTGAACTGAGCCAAAACATTTCTAAAGATTTCACTATTTTCTCATAAATTGTACGCGACTTTTGTATGGCATGTTGGTTGCTTTACGTGATTTCTGACTGCTCAGTTATTATTTATTTTTATTACTCACTGAGTTGGAGTACTCACTTTACTCCCTGCACCTCATGTGCAGTTGCAGGTATTGTTCACCCGGTAGCGGCTTATTAGCGGATTGAAGGTATTGCTATTGTAGCTGAGCAAGGTGACCGCCAGCGTTCGCGGCACCGGACTTCATCTTTCGAACTCCAGATTTTTAGTTTGTATTTATTATTGGCCATGTAGTGTTGTTAAGTCTTCTTTCGATGCTCGTGACTTGTGACACCCCGGTCGGGTTGTGTTGGGTGGTAAATATCAGTTAGAAATGCCATTAAGTCGTATTATTCATTCATTTATGTTTATTAACTATTAAATGAGGCATTCTTGTTCTGTTGGCTGGCCTTGTCATCACGAGAGGCGCCGTCACTACCAGGTTTGGGAATTGGGTCGTGACAAGTTGGTATCAGAGCCTAGGTTACTAGGTCTCATGAGTCCTGAGCAGGTTTAGTAGAGTCTCACGGATCGGTACGGAGACGTCTGTATATATCCTCGAGAGGCTGTAGAACCTTAGGAAAACTTCCCATTCTTTTAATTCTTATCGTGCTTACTTGATTCAGCTTGAGATATAATTCTTGAAATTCCTTTCACACGTCTGTATGCGCACGTGAGCGCCCAGTATTATATGTACCTTCATGGTTTATGATTTCCCGATTGAGGGGCGAGAGGTAATCTTTGTGAGTACGTTGGGCTAGTCTGGAGGACTTGAGGCCGGATCTTTGCCTATGGCTTGAGCACTGAGGTGCTGATTGTGTGAGCAAATGTTTTGAACCTTCAGTATTGTCCTTATTAGCCGGAATGGCGGTTGGATATCCCTGTGATGAGTATGTTAGTGTTGCGAGATGTATCTATGTGACTTGGTAGTGACAAAGAAGTCTGCTGGAAGATGGATGAACTGTTAAGTGCTCGTTTCCTATTGTCATTTGTTGTGTAGCCCCGAGTTATGGGCGCGTGAAGAATATTTTCGTATCTCCTAGTTGGGAAGTGAGGTGCATTGCATGCGACGGTATGATTTCAGACTCAGGAAGACTGATGACTGTGTAACGTATATGATGGCAGAAGGTGTGCTGAAATACTAAACTTAGGCGAAGCGGTGGGTTATCTCCTGCGGAGTGTTCTTAAGGGGTACGATTCTTATGTATATTGTTAGAAGATCTCGTGTGTCATTGAAAGGTACGTGTTGTAATTTAAAAATTTAGGTCGCTTCAGAGAGTGGACTCAGCAGATGTGGGGATGAATGCGAGGTTTGTAGAGGATTTCAGTATCCGAGGATCTGTGTTTTCATAAACTAGTAGATGATTTGAGTTTAATCTCACTATAATATTGTGGCATCATTAGAGTAAAAGTATTATGGGTTATTAAATGTGTCCTGATAGATGGCTTCGAGCCAAGTTGGGGAGGTTGTTGTTGATCAGCTGATCGCACGGTAATGTGCTATGTGGTTTCCGTTTCGAGGTATGCTGGCGGATCAGTCCTGGTTGCAGAAAATGAGCCGAGTAGGGCACGAGTGAAGCAAAATTTTGATAAAGGTTATATGGTGCTTCGTAGATGTGAGGAAATAATAGGATGTCTTGAGCTGTGGTTGATAAAGAATGCTCAGTGTATAGAGAAGGAAGATGTTCGTTCGTATTGGAATGAGATTATGTCCTACGGTGTCAGAATGCTAATAAGGCACGAGTGGTTCTCTCCGTTTGATCAGGTAATTGCAGTTCGAATAAGAGTGAATGACTCTCGAGAATGGTTTTAATGTGTCCAAGATTTACATGAGATAAACAGGTGTCTTAAGGTTGTGTATGTGGTTAGAGATTGTGTTTTTATTGGGGCAGGTCAAGACTTGTGGTATTTTTATGTTGCTTATGGGATCCTATGTATCGGTATCTGGAAAGAAATGGTAACGAATTCAGAGTCGCAGAAAGCTCTTCGGGGTAAGGTATTCTGGAATGTGGTATTTCTGGGATCAGTTGAGAGAGTATTTAGTGGCCTATGGGTCTTAGACAGTGTGGTCTTATGTTCGAGTCTCATGTGGTAAGCCTTGAATAAGGCATTGTGATGCTACAGCGAGGTAGAGATATCAAGTTGATGATGAATCAGAAGGAAAAATTAGATAGACGGAATAGCTTGATGGTAGACCGAACCGGAATGGTAAAGATATGATTAATTCTTGTGTGTGTTCGAGGAAATGAGTTCGTACAGGTATTTTGCAGCAAAGCTCTTGAGTTCTGACAACTTGTTTAGCTTGGTCTAGTTAGAAGGATTCAGTCCCGACAATTTAGCTTGTACAAATGGAATGGTCAGAGGTGTTTTGTTGGGTTTTACCGTTGTTTGAAGATGAGTATATTTTCTATGGATATGCGAAGCATGGAGTGTGTAATTATTTTCTTTCAAATGGGATCAGTGGAAGTTGTTGGCTAGGTGAGTTACAGTTCAGTTCCGAAAAGAAGTTCATAAAACTCTTAAGTAAAGAGTGGCCTCGGATAATGAAGGAAATGATACTACTAATTGGAAGTGATTTGACGAGAGTATTTGTCTCGGAAAGGGGTAATGTAACTTAACTGATGATACTTCGATAGTATCACAACGCTTTCTTGCTAAATCGACTACTGATATTTGAGTTTGTTGATGGCGCAGGGAAATTTTAGAATATCTTTTGGGGAATGATTGGATATTTGAGGTGTGATATGTATTCATACGACGGAATTTGGGATCAGGTATGGTGATTCATGTGCTATATGGAGTTGGAGACTAGGAGTTCTCAGGTACAAACCATGTAGTGGTTGTGGATCGTGTGTATTGGTACCGTTAGCGGCTATTGGGATTTGGAGGCCTGAGTGGATCTTTCTTTGCTTGGTATATTAGATTTTGGATATGATATTGGGGTGTAGACTGGTTGTCTCAGTGTTGGGTTATTCTAGACTATTGTGCTATGGGCTATATTGGAAAATGCCACAGGTTGCGTGGCGAGGTGCATCGGATTATGTTCTAGCAGAGTGGTTTGTATTCCAAAGACCAGCGGACGGCTGGGAAGGATTGCTTTTCTTAATTGGGCCTTCGTGGCGGATGTTAGTGCAGAGGTTTCTACCATTGATTCAGTTCCATTATTAAGGGACTTTTTTGGACGTGTTCTTGTGGCCGGGCATGTTGTCGGGCGAGATTGTGGATTTCGGCATTTATTTGGTGTCGGGCACCGTATCATACGGCTTCGGCAGGAGTTATGGTAGTGGAAGGAGCAGCTTCAGGCTTCTTGGTATTGAGTTCGTTGGCAGGCCAATGTGGCTACGTATTTAGCTTGAGTTAGCTTGGTTAGTCCCGAGTTGTATTGTTGAGGGATAGGTTGATTCGATCGTTAGTGAACTTGCTAGTGATTTGGGGGGATCTCTGAGTTGTTTTTATGTGCTGTGAGACGTTATAATTTGTCATATATGGGCACATGTGGTGCGGTTCTATTGAGGATTCATAGAGAAAGTTGAGCGGGAAGAGTAATTGAGTGAGGCTCGGTAAATGGAGCATTGGTTACGGCCTATCGGGTAGCGTGTCATATGTTATTGATTCACCGTGGGTGTAATGAATGGCTTTGGTTTCAGACATCAAATTATGCGTGGCTGTCGATTTTGAGCATGGCGACTTGAGGTGTTTCATATGTAACAGTGTTTGGGTAGAATCGCGCATTGTGGCGAGGCCACGTGGGGGTATGACCCTTCAGGGTAGATTTAGGTATCCTATTTCCATGATGTGAGACGGGGTCTCAGCCTTGTGTTGTAATGGTACTGATGAGCTTGAGGTATAACTCTTTCGTTTGAGTTATTTGTCATGATTTGAGTATGTTCAGATTGTTCCTCATTGGTGTGTGTATTATGCAAGTTGTGGCTTAGGCATGTGTTGAGGTGTCATATCACCAGAGTGGTGTGTTGGATTCGAGGAGATCGTTGGAGTCATTAATGAATACGAACAGATTTGATTTCAGCTTGTTGGAAGGATAATATCGAGGTTCGGCTCGAAAATCTGTTGTGGTATTAGTCAAAATGGAAGTGTCTTCATGAATGGTTGATCTGAGAAATGGTTATGGTTTGCTGAGCGTTTCATTTATCGTTGGAAGTATATGAAAGTGTTGGAATAAGACTTTAGCTAATAAGGGATTTTCTAGCGGTATTAGGTTGTTGTGGGCAACTGCTATGAACAGAGGCTATCATTTCGAGTGTTTGGATTGTGTGGTATATTATATGATTTCACTGAGGTTGCAGGTATTGGTTATTACAGCTGGTTCGGGTTTATTCTGGGTATAGATGTGAGGTTCTGATCTTGTGTATGATTTCGGGAAAAGCAATGTGGTTCTATGGTTATGGTTTAGATGGACTATGAAATTTCAGCTATATTGTGTTGTCGGATCTATACGAGATAGGGTGACGTAGGATCACCCCGGTTATATGCTTGGTAAGGTCATTCAGCTATTGGTTGGATTCTAGAACAACTCTGGGTACGCTCGAGGACGAGCGTTTGTTTAAGTTGGGGAGGATGTGACGACCCGACCCATTGTCTCATGTGTTACTGCTACGTTTTTCCCATTTTATGCTTCTTCATGTTTCATTATCAGTATTTGGTGTGTTAGAGTTGAACTGGATTGGTTTTAATAAGAAATGAGACACTTAGTCTCTTTAAGGAAGGCTTAAGTTGGAAAAGTCAACCGGGCGTTGACTTATGATTTAGAAGGTTCGGATGTGATTTCCGGTGATTCGGTGAGCTTCGGGGGATGATTTGTGACTTAGGAGTTCGATCGGAATTGTTTTGGAAGTCCGGTGTAGAATTAGGCTTGAATTGGCAAAGTTGGAATTTTGGCGAATTTCGGTTGATAGGTGAGATTTTGATTCGAGCGTCGGAATGGAGTTCCGAGAGTTGCAGTAGCTTCGTCGGGTGATTTTGGATATGTGTGCAAATTTTCAGGTCATTCGGACATCGTTTGGTCGGGATGTGATTGAAAGTGCATTTCGGAAGTTCATGAAGAACTTACGCTTTGATTTGGTGAAATTTGATGATTTTGGTGTTAACTATAGTGATTTGATGATTCGAGCAAGTTTGAATAAGGTAATAGATCATATCTATGCTTTTGGTTGAGGTCTTGGGTACCTCGGAATGATTTTGGGTGGTTAAACGGTGAATTTGGAGTTTGTTGCTTGGAAGAGATTTGCTGGTTCTGTTGTTTCCGCATCTGCGGAAAAAGGGGCCGCATAAGTGGTTCCGCAGATGCGGCTAGGTGGTCGCAAAAGCGGTCCTTGAATGACCTGGGTGTTCTGCAGAAGCGGCGACCGCAGAAGCGGTTTGTGACCGCAGAAGCGGTCCCTGGTGAGTTAAGTTAGACCGCAGAAGCGGTCAAGTGGGCGCATATGCGGTGACCGCAGGTGCGGTAAATTAACCGCAGAAGTGGTAATCGACTTGGGTTTAAGTGAACAGTGTTTCACGAATTTGAAAGAGAAGAAAAATATTTTGGACTTCGGTTTAGGCGATTCTTCGGCGATTTTGGAGAGAATTCGAAGGGGTTTCATCAGGTATGAACTATTGGACTCGGATTATGTTTATATAGTATAAAATCATGGATTAAACACTAAAATTCAAGGAATTAATGGTTAAAAATGGAGGTTAGGGCTTGAAACTTAAGAGAGTTTGAATTAATGATTTGAGGGGTCAAATGGACTCCGATTCTTGTGTATTTGACATGTATGAACTCGTGGCGAGATAAGGATCGTATTGATGTAAAATTTTCTGGATTTCGAGAAGTGGGCCCGGGACTCGAGTTTTGCTAGTTTCGGGATTTTTGCTATATTTCAATTGTTTTCGATTGGGTATTGTTCCCTTGGCATATTATAATGTATTCGCTCTGATTTTGGTTAGATTCGACGCGCGTGGAGGCCGATTTGAGGGACAAAGGCATCGCGAGCGAGGAATTTCACCGGTTCGAGGTGAGTAATACTTGTAAATGATATCCTGAGGGTTTGAAACTCCGGATTTGTACACCATAGTGCTATATTGAGGTGACTTGCACGCCGGTTAGTGGGCGTGGGATAGAGCATCGCTGGGGATTGTGACCTGGTCTGCCCCGATTGATTTATTACTGCATATTTGACAGGAAATTATTTGTTATCACTGCTGTTTGGGCTGATTGTCATATTTGGGCTTCGTGCCAATCATTTGGACCCTTCGGGGATTATTTTCACCGTTTCCTCACTGTTTTGACTTATTATTTGAACTCAGTCATATTGTTCATCCACTATTTTACAGCTCAGCCACTTTTACTCAAATTGAGGCTTAAACAATATTTTTAAATGATAATATGGGCTGAGGACTATCATTTTACTAATGCCCGAAGGGCTTATGATGATATTCTGACTGAGTGTGGCCGAGGGCCAGATGTGAGGATACACTGAGGGATGTGAGGCCGAGGGCCTGGATGTGAGGAATATATATATATGGATCGGACTGCACGCCACAGTAGTATATATATGGATCGGACTGCACGCCACAGTAGTATATATATATGGATCGGACTGCACGCCGCAGTAGTATATTATATGGATTGGACTGCACGCCGCAATATGTATATATATTGTTCAGGCTTTCAGGCCTTATTGATAGCGCTTGGGCTATAGGAGCCCCTCCGGAGTCTCCACACCCACAATAAGCGCGGGTACCCATATGGATCGTGCTGCATGCCGCAGCGAGCTATGGATCGGGCTGCACGCCGCAGTGATATGTGGATCGGGCTGCGCGCCGCAGCAGTTATTATGTGATACTGTTTCTAAGAGTGATTTGAGAGAGAGAACCCGAGGGGCCGAGAGTGTTGTGGAGAGTGAGCCCGAGGGGCTGGTTCAATTTGAGATATTGCCGGAGGGGCGAGCTTTTATGTGCTCATTTTGCATACTTCTTACCTTTTACCTATTATACTGCGGTATTTGTGCCCGAGGGACAGATTCTCTGTGCTAATCAGCACTAACTACTTTGAAAACCGTTTTCGTAATTATTGAAAAGACCATTTTTGGAAGAGATTTGAACTGAGCCAAAACATTTCTAAAGATTTCACTATTTTCTCATAAATTGTACGCGGCTTCTGTATAGCATGTTGGTTGCTTTACGTGATTTATGGCTGCTCAGTGTTTATTTACTTTTATTACTTACTGAATTGGAGTACTCACTTTACTCCCTGCACCTCGCGTGCAGTTGCAGGTACTGTTCACCTGGTAGCGTGTTATTAGCGAATTGAAGGTATTGCTATTGTAGGTGAGCAAGGTGACCGCCAACGTTCGCGGCACCGGACTTCATCTTTCGAACTCCAGATTTTTATTTTGTATTTATTATTGGCCCTATAGTGGTGTTAAGTCTTCTTTAGATGCTCGTGACTTGTGACACCCCGGTCGGGTTGTGTTGGGTGGTAAATATCAGTTAGAAATGCCATTAAGTCGTATTATTCATTCATTTATGTTTATTAACTATTAAATGAGCCATTGTTGTTCTGTTGGCTGGCCTTGTCATCACGAGAGGCGCCATCACGACTGGATTTGGGAATTGGGTCATGACAATCGCAGAAGTGCCTTCGCTTCTGCGGAGATCGTGTCGCTTTTGCGACTCCAATTAGGTAGGCCACCTTCCGTTTCTGCGAGCCACAACTCTCTTGTGTGAGTCCACTGTGGTCAGTCCCTCTGCAGGTTCGATGACAATAGAAGATGGAAATTTCAGAATTTGCCTAAGTCAAAAAATAAATCCGATTTCGATCTGAATTACCCTAGGGGTACTCAAGACCCTGTATAAATATACCAACAAGTCCCATAACATAACACGTACCTACTCGGGATTTCAAATTACATCAAATAACGTCAATAATATGAATTGCACCTCGAATCGCACTTATGAGTTTTCAAACTTTCCAATTTACAAAACTCGTGCCGAAACATATTAAATGAATCCGGAATGACTTCAAATTTACATCATAAGTCATAAATGACATACTGGAGAAGTTCCAATTTCCAGAATCGAATTTCAACCTTGATATCAATCAAGTCAACTCCCGGTCAAGCTTTTCAAAACTCGCCTATTTTCCAACTTTTGCCAATTTACGCCGAAATGACCTAAGCACCTCCAAATCAACATCCGGTCATACTCCTAAGACTAAAATCATCATACAGAGCTATTGAAATCATCAAAACTCCATTCCAAGGTCGTCAATAGAAATGTCAAACTACGGTGAACTCTTACGACTTAAACTTTCAACTTAGGGACTATGTGTCCCATTTCACTCCGAAATCAAAATCAAAAACCACCACAAGTTACATAACAACAATATAGCATAGAGGAAGTACAATTTAGGGGATCAGGGGTTAAAATACTCAAAACGACCGGTCGGATCATTACATGTTATATTGGAAATGTAGTCTCCTGAATGTGTTTGGTAGTGTATGTCCCATATTTAAAAAAATAGTAAATAACTGGAAAAAAATATCAAAACCGACATAGACTTAAACAATCTAAAACTGATTTAATTGGTTTGATTTGGTTCCAATATTTAAAAAATCAACTCACTTGTTTTTGTTTTGTTTTATAGAAAAGGTGGATCCAAGCTGAACGATGAAGACCCCTACCCATCACCAAATACCCAACCTTACTACTTATTCTCAAGTTTAGTTTTAACCCAAGTTGCATGTCACGACCCAGAATTTCCACCGTCTGGACCGTGATGGCACCTAATATTTTACTTGTTAGGAAAGCCAACGTTAAAATAATTTATCCTTTTTAATAGTCTAAGATTAATTAATAAAGAAGAACTGATTCAAATGAAATAATCAAAAATACAAATGCGGAAGTGAACATTGTAAACATCTGCTATAAAATTTCTGAACCAGGTGTCACAAGTGCATGAGCTTCTAAAGTAATACATACAAGGTTCTGAAATAAATAAAAAGCTATTTGAATGAAAAGACACAGCTAAATAGAAAGAGGAAGGGGACTCCAGGAGTTGCAGGCGCTAAATAGCTGTACCTCAAGTCTCTGCAGCTTTCCAATTCGAGCACGCTAATAACCGTCGCTGGGACCGGCTCCGAATTCTGTACAGTGTGCAGAGTATTAGTATCAGCATAACTGACCCCATGTACTAGTAACTACGGAGCCTAACCTCGACGAAGTAGTGACGAGGCTAAGACAGGTCACCTACACTACAACCTGTACGCAGTATATATATAATAATGATAGAGAAATAGGAAATATTGAACAAAATTAAAAAGTCAACTGGGATTAACAACCACAACCTCAAGAATAAACTAGTGTCTTTCAGAATTACCAGTCATTAATAGTTCATACAAAAATACCAAAAACCAACATAGCTCATTCAATGAAAACATATTGGTTGTTGCGACGCACAACCCGATACCACCAGACAACACAAAATCCTCCTTTATTTTATCGTAATAGCATCTACAATATATATATATATATCTTTTTACCAAATAAAAAGGTGATGTTATTCAATAACATCAAAGAAGAAACTTTTGCCCAAGCCATGTGAAGACCATGTGAAGATAGGGCCCAAGGTGTACCTTACAAGACTTGGTTTTAGATTCTTCTTTGATCTTACAACATGTATTTTTATCTTTACATTCTTTACAGCATTCTTGTTGATTTTC
>MU670057.1:3683-115128 GCA_026770625.1 Nicotiana glauca | reverse complement strand
TATCATCAGATATGGATGGATGAGGAAGATGCAGAGAAAACAGCCTTCATCACGCCGTGGGGAATGTATTGTTACAAAATGATGCCATTTGAGTTGAAGAATGCGGGCGCCACCTATATGAGAGCCATGACTACTATCTTTTACGACATGATACACAAGGAGATCGAGGTATATGTGGACGACGTCATCATCAAATCCAAGAAAGCCACTGATCATATGGAAGACCTGAGAAAGTTCTTCAACAGACTGAAAAGGTATAACCTGAAACTGAATCCCACCAAGTGTGCATTCGAGGTTCCTGCCGGAAAACTACTGGGTTTCATTGTGAGTCGTCAAGGGATAGAATTGGACCCGTCAAAGGTCAAAGCCATTCAAGAATTGCCATCACCAAGGAACAAGAAGGACGTGATAAGTTTCCTGGGGAGAATCAACTAAATCAGCCGGTTCATAGCTCAGTCCACAGTCATTTGTGAACCCATCTTCAAAATGCTAAAGAAAGACGCTGCTACTAGATGGACCGGCGATTGTCAGAAAGCCTTTGATAGAATCAAGGAATACCTATCAACGCCGCCAGTCTTGGTTCCTCCCGAGCCAGGAAGACCTCTATTGCTTTACCTTGCGGTATTGGATGGAGCATTCGGTTGTGTTCTGGGACAACATGATAAAATGGAGAGAAAGAAGCAAGCCATATATTATCTCAGCAAGAAGTTCACCCCGTACGAGGCCCGGTATTCTCTATTAGAGCGCACCTATTGTGCTCTGACTTGGGCAGCTCAGAAATTAAGGCATTATTTCTGTGCCTACACTACTTATCTCATATCCAGGATGGACCCATTGAAGTATATCTTCCAGAAGCCCATGCCTACTGGCAAGCTCGCCAAGTGGCAAATCTTGTTGAATGAATTCGACATCGTTTACGTGACTCAGAAAGCAATCAAGGGTCAAGCCATAGTAGATCACCTTGCCGAGAATCCCATTGAAGGAGAATACGAACCACTGAAAACATATTTTCCTGACGAAGAAATGTCCTTTGTAGGAGAATATATTGTAGAATCCTATTATGGTTAGAGGTTGTTTTTCGACGGAGCCGCAAATTTCAAAGGAGTTGGCATAGGGGCAGTCCTAGTATCAGCAACCGGCCAGCATTATCCGGTATCCGCCAAGCTCAGGTTCCCTTGCACAAACAACATGGCTGAATACAAAGCTTGCATCCTGGGACTCAAGATGGCCATTGACATGAACATTCAAGAGTTGCTAGTGATCGGAGACTCGGACCTACTCATACACCAGGTGCGAGAAGAGTGGGCAGCCAAGAATTCTAAGATACTCCCTTATCTGCATCACATACAGGAGTTAAGTAAAAGATTCACAAAGACAGAATTTTAGCATGTCCCCAGGGTTCAGAACGAGTTCACTGACGCATTAGCTACTTTATCATCCATGATCCAGCATCCAGATATGAAATTTATTGATCCCATCCCAATAAGGATTTATGATCAGCCAGCTTATTGTGCTCACGTTGAGGAAGAAGCAGACGGAAAACCATGGTTCCACGACATCAAAAGGTACTTGACCGCAGGGGAATATCCAGAACTTGCCAACGCTACTCAGAAACACATACTTCGGAGATTATCCAACAACTTATTTCACAGTGGGGGAATCCTGTATAAGAGGACTCCCAATTTGGGTTTAATAAAGTGTGTCGAAGCAAAGGAAGCAACAAGACTATTGGACGAAGTACACGCAGGGACCTACGGGCCGCACATGAATGGTTTTGTCTTACCAAAGAAGATACTCCGAGTAGGTTATTTCTGGATGACTATGGAAACAGACTGTATCCAGTACGTTCGCAAGTGCCATCGCTGTCAGATACATGCAGATATGATAAAGGTGAGTCCAAACGAGCTTACTATAACAAGCTCACCATGGCCATTCGTCGCCTAGGGAATGGATGTCATTGGACCTATCGAGCCTGCCGCATAAAATGGGCACAAATTTATCCTGGTGGCAATCGATTATTTTACTAAATGGGTTGAGGCAGCGTCATACAAAGCAGTGACTAAGAAAGTTGTGGCAGACTTCGTCTTTGATCGTATTGTTTGCCGATTCGGGGTTCCAAAATCAACCATCACTGATAATGGTTCCAATCTCAATAGCGACTTGATGAAAGCAATGTGTGAGATATTCAAGATCAAACACAAGGATTCTACAGCCTACAGGCCTCAGATGAATGGAGCTGTAGAGGCAGCCAACAAGAATATTAAGAAGATACTAAGGAAGATGGTCGAAAGTCACAAACAATGGCATGAGAAGTTATCATTTGACTTGCTGGGATACCGCACCACGGTCCGCACATCAACCGTGGCGACTCCCTACATGCTAGTTTATGGTACGGAGGCGGTCATTCCCACCGAGGTAGAAATTCCTTCCTTGAGGATCATAGAAGAAGCAGAGTTGGACGATGCAGAATGGGTAAAAGGTCGCTATGAGCAGTTAGCCCTTATAGATGGAAAAAGGATGAATGCAGTCAGTTGTATCAGAACAGAATGTCCAGAGCCTTCAACAAAAGAGTCAAGCCAAGGAAGTTCACACCGAGGCAGTTGATGTTGAAGAAAATATTCTCACATCAAGATGAAGCAAATGGGAAATTCTCTCCCAACTGGCAAGGTCCATACATGGTTCACCGGGTCTTAACTAGAGGAGCCCTTATTCTTGCAGAAATGGATGGAGAAGTCTGGCCAAAGCCAATTAACTCAGAAGCAGTGAAACGATATTATGTGTAATCACTTATGATTTCTTTATGATGTAATTTGAACTACGCCTGACCTGATTCCCATTTAAGAGGGGATACGTAGGCAGCCCTATGGGTTCGGTCACAGTTTAATAAAAATCCCATTTCTCCCTATTATTGGAACTGGGGCAGAATTTTAAGGAGGACCTTCAAAATTCCGAAGTTGTTCTTCAGTCGCTCATCACCAAAGATGTCACCTCAGTAAACTGGGGCAGAATTTTGAGGAGGACCCTCAAAATTCCGAAGTTGATTTTTCATTCGTTCAGCGCAACCGTCAGAAGTGCCAGCCCAGTAAACTGGGGCAGAAATTTGAGGAGGACCCTCAAAATTCCGGAGTAAGAGAGGTTGCAATGCTTTGAACCACGTTGCAGTCGTTGGTTCATTTAAACAAAACTATTTTCTACTTACGTTATATTTGTTAAATTATGCATAACTATGATAGTTGCTGTTTAGCAACGCTACCCCAATGACACGCGACGACGGAAGCCATGGGAAAATGAACTAACCTTTCCCCTTTACAAAACTCACGATTTTCTTTGGATGCAGGCACCCGAGTCACAAACATGTTGCGTAATCGCATTGAACCGCCGTGCCTATTTGCATTTGCTATCCGCGCGCAATATCCCCCAGCAACTGCAATATCACTATCAGTTACCAGCTATCAGCTAAGAATCTTTTATTACTCTCTGCACCATCTGCATTGCATAAGGCTACCTTTTTGCCTTCTAAGACTAAGCGTTGTCTCCATCTGCATTTTCTGCATTGCATAAGGCTACCTTTCTGCCTTTCGAGATTAAGCGTTGTCTCCATCTGTATTTTCTGCATTGCATAAGGCTACCTTTCTGCCTTCCGAGACTAAGAGTTGTCTCCATCTGCATTTTCTGCATTGCATAAGGCTACCTTTCTGCCTTTCGAGACTAAGCGTCGTCTCCATCTGCATTTTCTGCATTGCATAAGGCTACCTTTATGCCTTCGGAGACTAAACGTCGTCTCCATCCTGCATTGCATAAGGCTACCTTTCTGCCTTCCGAGGTTAAGCTCTACCTCCACTTGCATGGCTGAAATATCGCCACCTTTTACTTACGTCTTGCAATCGGCTGAAATATAGCCAAACTTTATTTAAATCCTCTATCGGCTGAAAAATCGCCGTTTACATTTTTGCATCGGCTGAAACATCGCCTGCTTTATTTAAAGTTCTGTCGGCTGAAATATCGCCATTTACTTTTTTTGCATCGGCTGAAATATTGCCAAACTACTATTTAAATTCTCTATCGGCTGAAACATCGCCATTTCACTGTTATATCGGCTAAAATATCGCTACTTTTATTTACGTCTTGCAATCAGCTGAAATATCGCCAAAATACTATTTAAATTCTCTATCGGCTGAAACGTCGCCATTTCACTTTTACATCGGCTGAAATATCACCACTTTTATTTACGTCTTGCAATCGGTTGAAATATCGCCAAACTATTATATTTAAATTTTCGGAAGGCTGAAATATCGCCATTTTACTTTTCACATCGGCTGAAACATCGCCTGTTTTATTTAAGTTTCCGTCGGCTGAAATATCGCCATTTACGCTTTTGCATCGGCTGAAATACCGCCAAATCTTGCATTTCATGGGCTGAAATATCGCCAAACTGTCCAAAGGCGTCATCGTTCGGAGGCATCATCTTCATAGCCCGAGAACACCATGCCATGGCCCGAGGATCCCACTTTATATCTTGCACATCATTATTCAAAGGCATCATGGTTCGGAGGTACCATTATCATAGCCCAAGAACATCATTTCATAGCCTGCGAATCCTTTAATTTTGCGCTTCATGGCCCAGGACATCATGGTCTTAGGACGTCATCCTAACCGTCCAAGAACAACATTCATGGTCCAACGAGAACTTGCATCATGTTTAAGTTTATGCACGATATACGCCTATATTGCTCACTTGCAGGTATACCGGCTAGCAATGACCGTCTAAACAGGAGCGACCCCATTCCGGCTCTCGCAGCCGATCAATTTCAAAATACCTCTTGCTTCCCCCAAGCGTCGTGTCCGTCCTTTCAAATCTCCATCGGTAGGTTCCGTCAATGGTTCTTGAACTACATACGGCCTGATTCCTGTAAAACCAGGGATATGTAGACCAGAGCTCGGTCAAATTCTTTTCAAATCGCCGCTTCCGGTCAAAATTGGCCATCATATCTTTACCCGACAACTCTTTCATCCTTTCCGGGTAAAGAGGGGCGGCTGTTGATACCCAATTTTTCCTTAAGTATTTTATATACCCAAAATACTTTCAAAATAACATATATATGCATATATGAGCACACCCAAGAGTTTTAGTACTTTACCAAATTTTTAATGATTTTTAAACCAATTTATTGCCCATTTTTATACCATAAAATGAAATAATTATTCCCAAAACTATCATTTTGGCAAATAGATTATTTTTATTCTCATATTTACACCAAATATGACTAACATGATTTTTGTACATTTTTACAAATCCACTTAGTATTTTAAAAAAACAAAATTGCACATAATTGCAATATTATCCCCTTTTAAGATTTAATTGTAATTATATTTATAAAATTGAATCCTATATTTTTGATTCTATAATTATGTATTATTAATCATTTTAGTACGTTTGATTTACTTCCAGAAATTATTTTACTATTTTTATAAATTAAACAAGGGAAAAGTGGCTATTTCAAAGCTAGCCCTTTTGCATTTCAATTTTAACCGGAATTGAGCCCAATCTCAACCCTAAACCTGAGCCCAATTCCCTAACCCAGTTTAACCCATTTAACCGACCCAATACCTATTTAACCGACCCAACCCATAACCCTTTTAATCCTGGCCGTTGGATCATTTAGATCAACGGCCATCGTTCCCCCTTTCCTTTTTAATTCCAAACTACCCCCCAAACCCTCCCCATTCTCTCAAAGACGCCGCCTCTAATCCCTCATCTCTCTCAAACGATCTCACCCACTTGAAACACTAACAGCCGCCTACCCCTCTTCGACCTCAAATCACCGAAATCCATGGCTAATCTAACCATGGACGACCTCTACCCATCGTCTACTGCTCTCACATGCCTGGTGCCTGAAGGTTCGAAGGCCAGCCTTCGAGGGTCTTCACCCAGACCTTCATCGATTCAAGATTTTCGGCAATTTCCGGCCTTACTCCGGCATATCTTAGCCTCCTGAGCCTGGTTCCGACCTTATCGACTCAGATCTGATCTCGTGACTTCTAAGCCTTTTTCATGCTTTAGGGTTCTCAGAAACCCTAGCCTATTCAAGGTTCTTTTTCGTTTTATTCGTTTAGATCTGTGCTAGATCTATGCTGTGTGTGATGTTTAAAGTAGTTTCCCCAAATCTCCTTTTTCAAAACCCTTTGATTTTAAATTAGGGTTTCTGAGTCTGTCTTTTAAATGTTTTGTTTGATTTATCTGCTTAGCATCTCCAGGTTTAATTGGGGATGGAAAGCCCTAATTTTTTGAATTTGTTTGATTTCCTAAGTTTACATGTTGCTGTTCGTTTGATTTACTGCTTAAGTGTGAAAGCCCTAATTTTAGGGTTTATTTGAGACTCTGAGGCTGTTTATGTGTTTATCTGCTTATTTTCTCTAATCTGATTGATTCTAGAAAACCCTAGTTCTTTGGGGGTCTGTTTGAGTTCCTAAAGTTCTTCGTCTGTTCGAGATTGCTCGATCTGATTCTTTTACTTTAGCATGTAATTCTTTTGGTTCTAAGCTCTTGCTACTTGTCAAACTTGTCTATGATTTTCACTCGACTCTTTGCATGCTTCTGATCCTTTGTCTGTCACTGAAACCTGACTTACGTGAGTATCATGTGATTATACTCTTTATCATGAGTACAACCTCACATGCCTAAGTCTATGCACTCCTTTATATGTTAAATTTCCCCCTCGAAGTAGCCCTTAATTATGGGCTGACTTCAAATCTCTTTTTGTGATTCTAATTGCATTCTTGTAATTGATTATTTCCTTATTGTACTGATTTCCTTGCTTCTCAGACCTATTTGAATGCTTGCCTTGAAATCTCGACCCCTGCCTTTCCTACTCAAGCTGATTGATTCCCTTACCTTGATTATATTGGTATTGATTCTTATAGACCTTTCCTTGATTAGAGTCTGATGAACCTAGCCTCTATTACCTACTATGTACCTGTGCTATACTTGAAATACTTCCTTATTAGTCATATTCAGCCTATGTGATCTCTTTCCTTATTTAGCACTTGCATGTTACCGCTTGATTTTAATTCCTTAATTAAAGGAAGTCTTTGATACTGATTTAATCTTAATTGACACTTGTTCCCTTAATTATTGCTGAACTGCAATCCTTACCTTATTTTTTGCCTGTTTTTACACTATAAATACTCTCCTCCCTTCTCTTTGAAGACATGGATAGAGAACACAATCTGAGTTCACAAATCACTCTCGCTTAAAACTCTCTCTCTCTTTCTGATACTTGTGCTGCTGTGGACTTTGTTTACTCTACTTTCTTCTGCACTCTTACTTCTTTACTGGTATGTCCATCTTAGTTTAAATACTGCTTCTCCACTATGTGTTTCACATCCTAGTTCTGTTATGCTTTCCTTTCCTGTTTTTCTGCAACTTTTTCATTATTGTTCCTATGTGAATTCCCTTAGCCTTTACCCTTTGTATGTGGGTTATGGTTCAGGGCATAACAACACTCCAATATTGCTGTCTATGATTCTGAACTGGGTTCTTTGAATCCCTAACTCAATCAATTCCCACTCCTTTTTCCCTTTTATGTGTCTGAGCCTTGGACTTGGGTCTGATAGTGTCCTAATCACTATCCAGACCTTGGTCTGACCTCCAAGGGTCTGCTCCTAACTTGTTCAACCAAAAAAGTAGTCAGGGGTGTGCCAGCCTACTTTGTGGCTAGGTATGACCACCACATGTCATGGCTCCCCAATTCCCCTTTCACTTTGCACTTACTCTTATCTATAAGTTCTGCCCCTCTCTGGCAAGCCATGCTTTGGGACCCCTAAGCTCCCTCAGAACTTGGATGGCTGAGAGCTGGCTCTTCTACACTGCACTATTCTAATTCTAATGGTATCCTGGGTGTAAGCAATGTCTGGAATCCCTGAGATTCCTTGGAACTTTGAAACACCTTGGATAATGAGAAGGCTTTGGAAATCTGGATCCCAGAAGTGGCTCAATCGCATATTATTAGACATTAAGGATGAATTAGGCTGCTCGGATCAAGCTGTTAGCTCTTGATGTACTTTTTAATTTCCAGTTTGATCTATTGGGTTGTAATAACTTGTATGAAACTCGGGGAGTATAGTAAAAGGGTGTGGGAGGGGTCTTTACTTTCTTGCATCCAAGGGGTAGAAATCATGATTTAGGATTTTACTTTTAATCAAACTAGAAATCCTGCCTATAGGGTCCTTAATACTGATTCAATCACATAGAAACCATGCCTATAGGGTTTAACGCTTAATTTCATCGCAAATCACCTAGAAAGCATATCTATAGGATTTAACACTCATGTTTTGTAATTACACATATAGAGATCATGTATATAGGCTCTCGCATTTCTGCATATACCAATATCATTAGGCAAACCGTTGGTAGCTTTAATAATAAGGTTGCATATAGACATCATGTGTATAAGACTTCTATTAATGTCATGAAAAGGTATTAAAATCAGTAAACACATAGAAAGCATGCCTATAGGAAATCTCGATTTTCTACAGCCTAATTCATTTTTAAAATAATATCAATTGCTGGAACTCGTATCTAGTTTACTAAAAACTGGTAGTTTTCTACCCCCTTTTTCTAAAACTCGCTAAAATTGGTAAACCTTTTTCTATAATCAATCCGTACTTTCCTGAAACTCACAAACCTTTTAATCAGTCTGCATCTTTTCTGAAACAACTGGTAACTCTTTTGCATCTATTTCCTGAAATCAATAGATCATATGCCTAGTTTTATTTCGACACATAGACAAAAGGTTGGCTAATTAATCATTGGTTCAGTCCATGACAACTGTATCCGAGTCGCCTAATGCAGACTTTCTGTCTAAATATATGTATTGAACCAGTCCGCTCGCTGCTTAATTTTAATCTAAGACCAAATCAGTATTTGTCAAGGCATGCTAAATTATATAATTATTTGACTTCTGGGGTTAATTTAAGCCTTATTTGCTTGTTTGTTCTTCCCTTTTACTTGATACTTGTTTTGAATGTCGAGCTAGAATTTTATCCTTTAAACTCCACAAAGGCCTCCATCCCTTTCTTTCCCCTTCAGGATTAGAAGTTNGATAACACTATGCGTACAATTGGGTACCAATGTTGTGCGAATGATCCATGTAATGTATAAACCTAGGACCCCCTCCCTCTTTATTAGTTTAACAATTTTCAGAATTTTAAAAGCTGCTGCACTTTAAACTTCTGTTTCTTACACGAATCTTAAGTTGCTCGCACCAATTGCTTGACCCCTTCCCTTTACTTGCGTATCTGTTTTATAACAAAGTAGTTTCTTTCCTGAATTTCAGCACTTCTTTAACCCCTTTTTATGCTTCTTATTTGCAATACTTGTTTGTTTATTCACGTTTGCATTTAACGTCACAATTGTAGCATGGACGGGAACCACACTAGTGGATCTTGAGGGGTGCCTAACACCTTCCCCTCAAGATAATTTCAAGCCCTTACCCAAAACTCTGGTCTTCACCTTTAATTTTTCTAGAAGTGTCCTAATGCACTATAATCATTAGGTGGCGACTCTCCAAACTCTCAAAACCCAACTTCCAAAGTGGGAAAAGAGTTGTCTTCCTGAATGTCGTAAATCCGATTCCGCGAGGAAAAAGGGGGGCGTCGACAGAAGGAGATTGGTAAAGAAACAGAAGGGCTATACATCCTAAGACTACAGGAAGCTGAGAATTATACTGAGAAGGCCTTGACAGTCAGTAAATCTGAAAGTGTTGACACAGATTTGAAGGATAAAGGAGAAGACAACATCAGCTTGTGGCATAGAAGATTAGGACATGTTCCTCCTATGATTCTAAAGAAACTGTTCACAATAAAACATGACAATTGTGTCAATGTAGTGAAGAATTGTCATGTGTGCCCTTTAGCTAAGCACACTAGACTTCCATTTCCTAGTAGCAATATTAAAAGTACTCATTGTTTTGAATTGTTACATGCTGATGTATGGGGCCCCTATAGGGTATCAACATTTGATGGAAATAGATACTTCTTGACCTTGCTGGATGATTTTTCCAGAATGACCTGGCTGTTTCTTTTGAAATTATAATCAGATGTATATGTGGTGCTGAAATATTTCCGGCTCTATGTGAAAAATCAATTCAGTAGTAGTGTAAAAAATAATCAGAACTGACAATGGCACAGAGTTCACTAACTCAATCTGTGCAAATTTGTTCAAGGAGTTTGAAATAATTCATCAAACAATATGTGTCTATACCCCTTAGCAAAATGGAGTAGCTGAGAGGAAGCATAGACACATCCTAGAAGTTGCCAGAGCTATGAGATTCCAAGCTGATATTCATCTCAAGTATTGGGGTCACTGTGTGTTAAATGCTGTGTATATCATAAATAGGATGCTTACTCCAGTTCTTAATGGATTAATTCCCTTTGAGAAGTTGTACAACAGAAGTCCTTCATTACAACATATTAGAGTTCTGGGGTGTTTGTGCTATGCAAAGAATGTGCAAGAAAAGGACAAGTTTATGAGTAGGGCAATACCAGCAGTACTAATGGGCTATTCTGGAACACAAAAGGGATACATTCTTTTAGATCTCACTAACAGTATTTTCTTTTTTAACAGGGATGTTATATTCAGGGAAGATGTCTTTCCTTTTCAACATTCTAAATCAAAGCATCCTCCTATTTTTGTTCCACATTCAGAATCAGGCTATATTCATGCTCCTGCACCAGGGACCATGGCTCCAATGTTTCAAACCTCCATTGATACTCATTCTCCTACTGATGATATGCTCACTGCTTATGCCATTGAGGAAACTCAAAGGGAGATTCAACAGGAAGTAAGTTCAGAGGAGACTCAGCAGGTTGTATTACTACACACAATGCAATCCCAAGATCAAAGTTTTCATCCAAACATTGCGGAAGACCAGCTCATTGGGGTGAGGAGATCTTCTAGAGAGAAGTGTCAACCTATATGGATGAAAGATTTTGTGTCTCTAAAGGTGCATTCCTCAGTACCATACTCCATAGCAAATTATGTGTCATATGGTAGACTGTCCCCAAAGTATCAATCATACTTGGCTGCTTTCTCTACCATAGTTGAACCTACTACATTTACTGAAGCTCGTCAAGATCCTAGGTGGGTGGAAGCTATGAAATTTGAGATTGAAGCACTGGAAAGCAATCATACTTGGGATATTGTATCACTCCCAGAGGGTAAGACTCCTATTGGTTGTAAGTGGGTCTATAAAGTGAAGTACAAAGCATCAAGTGAAATAAAAAGATTCAAGGCAAGAATAGTTGCAAAAGGCTACAACCAAATGGGAGGCATTGACTATCCGGATACCTTTTCCCCAGTGGTGAAGATGGTGACAGTCAGAATTATTCTATCCCTAGCTGCTGCTCAACATTGGCACATCCACCAGATGGATGTGTACAATACATTTTTGCAAGGAGATCTCTTTGATGAAATCTACATGCAACTGCTTCCAGGATTCAAGAGCCAGGAGGAGTCACAACCAGTATGTAGGCTCATTAAATCCCTATATGACCTTAAGCAGGCTCCTAGGCAGTGGAATGAGAAGCTTATTGAAGCCTTATGCACATTTGGTTTCATTCAGAGTCAGCATGACCACTCCCTATTTGTAAAAAGTAGCAGGCATAACAGTAGTACTGGTTTATGTAGATGATATGTTGATTACTGGGTCACAACTGAAGCTAATTGAAGACACCAAGGCAGCATTACAAAAAGCTTTCAAGATGAAGGATGTAGGGGAGCTGAAATATTTTCTGGGCATAGAATTTGCAAGATCTGAGAAAGGCATCCTTATGCATCAAAGAAAATATGCACTGGAGCTTATCTCAGAACTTGGACTTAGTGCAACCAAACCTGCAGCAACACCTTTGGAAATAAATATCAAGCTAACTACCAAAGAATTTGATGATCACATTGGAACAACAAGCAATGAATCAGATGAGCTGTTACCAGATCCAGGGGTGTATCAGAGATTGATAGGGAAGCTACTCTATCTAACTATGACAAGACTTGATCTAGCATTCAGTGTCCAAACACTGAGTCAATTTATGCAGCAACCTAAGAACTCTCATATGGAAGCTGCTACAAAGATTGTGAGATATGTTAAAAACCATCCAGGACAAGTATTTCTACTGTCGAGCAGCAGTAAAGGAACCTTAAAAGCCTATTGTGATGTAGACTGGGCTGCCTGTCAAAACTCTAGGAAATCTGTAACAGGATACTTGATGAAACTAGGAGATTCCTTGGTCTCATGGAAGTCAAAGAAGCAAACAACAGTCTCCAGAAGTTCTGCAGAAGCTGAATACAGAAGTTTAGTAGCTATTGTTGCGGAACTTATATGGCTAGTTGGACTGATCAAAGAAATTGGGATTGAAGTAGAGCTACCTGTGAACATCTACTGTGACAACAAGGCAACAATACATACAAATTGCTGCTAGCCCAGTCTTTCATGAGAGAACGAAGCACATAGACATAGACTGTCATTTTATAAGGGAAAAAATACTACAAGGCTTAGTCAGAACAAAATACATCAGGACAAGAGAACAACAGGCAGACTTGTTAACAAAAGGATTAACCAAGGTTCAACATGAATACTTAAGTTCCAAGCTAGGTGTGTTTGATGTGTTTACACCACCTAGCTTGAGGGGGAGTGTTGAGAATAAGGGCATTACTTGAGATTAGTGAGTTAGACAAGGGTAGATTAGTCTATTTATATCAAGTTAGTTAGTGGACTGTTAAGTGGGTAAGAGAGGCGGTTATACAGTAGCTTGTACATATATACAGCTTTGTACATTGAAAATACACACAGAAAAATTCTCTCAATTGTTGTCTTCGTCTCTGCATGCTCTTTCTTCTTAACCTTCTACTCCAATTCTAACATTCATGCTGCAAATCACAGTGCCACTAGAATAATCCCTCATATGACAAATTATTTCTTCATGTTGCTAGCTCCAGTAACTCATAAATATGTTTTCATATATTTGGTAATTATTCATATCTCCCATTGTAAGCCTCTACTATTTTAAATTTTTGCCGAGAACTTCGATTTTTCAATATATATAAAAGGCGACTTCTACAAAATTAAAAATTAGGCCAAACCAAATTAAAAACTGAAGCAGAATATAAATTTCAGTTATTTCCATTTGGTTTTCCAGTTACATCTAATTAATATACACCGGCGACTCAACTTATGTCTTGAGATAATATAACTAATCGAGAAATTTTCATAAAGCACTATTTTTTAGTAGTATTTAGTCATTTATAGATACCATTTGCTATATTACGGATTATAAATAATTTTTCTATGGTTATAAAATGTATTTGATGTATTTAAGCTATTGTATTCATGAATACATTAAAAAAAATAGGCGTGAATCACGGAAGTCCAGCTAATACAGATTATTATATTCGACTGTATTCACGGCGTGAAATAGGGGATTACACTGTTTTTAAAACGAAAAGTGAATCAATTAACATAATAGATTCCTAATATAACTCAACAAATTCAATTATAACACACAAATTTTATATTTTTCAGTTATAAAAAAGATTCTCAACTGAAAAATACCCAAAAAACATAGCAATCTTCAGAGAAATTATATAATACATCTGAATACATAAATTATATTAATTAAAAAAAACATATGCATACATTCATGGCATATAGCGAGACAGTGAATACAATGAAATATATAGAATACAGCGGGATACATCGAAATACAATGAGAAAAAAAGACAATGAATACAATGAAATACATGGAATACAACGAGATACATTGAATTACAATGAAAAAAAGATAATGAACATAATGAAATACAGCGAGATACATTGAAATACTCTTAAAAAAAGGTAACAGAATCTTCAAATTGCTCAACCCCAAACTTCAGATGACCTATTTTAGTCGATGATTTTCCGACAACCCATCGGATTCCGACCATGATTCCATAAGCAGCGATGAGAGAAAGAAGAAGAAAACGAGAAAGATCGCTGAATAAGAAATTGCTAGCATCTGTAACGCATCTGAAGAAGTTAAAGTCCCAGAACTAAATTTGGCTAGCACCCGCTGGTAACGAATAGGAAGAAATTGCTAGCACCCCCCCTGAAGAAGAAATTGCCAAGAAGTTAAAGTCCCAAAAAATTCATTGTCATGGAAAGGAAGAAGAAGAAGAAGAAACATACTAGAGTTCCATGAAGATTTCGGTGCCTTCATTAGGGTTAAGCCAGAGAGGCAGCGTATTTTATGACAAAAAGGAGGGGACCATAAATAGGTATTTGGCTATAAAAATCAAAAGGTAGTTATAGAATATAATTTTTTAAAATGATATTTATTTAAAATAAATAAGGTATCAACCTTTGCTAAAGGAGATAACTAATCCTAAGTAATCCCAGTACGCCTATGAATAGTTTCACTGGAAAATTACCCTTATACCCTAAATTCTAAGCCCTAAAAGTACATAGGGCCATGTTGTAGAACATAAACGTAAAATTGGGGGTATTTGCATCTATACCCACTTTTTGTGTCACGTTTTAACTTGTGCCCGCTTTGCAAAAAAAATTGCAAGCGTATCCGCTTTTTCGCATAACTTCAGCATACGGGGCTGAAGTAGCAAAGGCAATCACGCAAAACTTCAGCATTCTAGTAGTCGGGCCTGAAGTTCAGCTCTAGAGCTGAAGTTTTTGTTTTGTAACTAGCAAACTTCAGCTCTAGAGCTTAAGTTTTTGTTTTGTAACTGGCGAATGAGCTGAAGTTTTTGTTTTGTAACTGTCGAACTTCAGCTATAGAGCTGAAGTTTTTGTTTGTAACTAGCAAACTTCAGCTAAAACCCTCGAGTATGTATTGCTGAAGTTTCTATTTTTGGGGAGGAAGATTGACCTTTCAAATTCCATATTCTAAATATGGAGATGACTTCACTGATTTATTCCAAATTGAAACGTCGAGGAACGCACGGTGGTTTTGCTTGACCATAGCATCCCGACGATGGAGACGGTATCAACGGGATGCAAAAATTATATTTGAGATTTGAACTAATGACGTAAAAAACATTTTGAGCCACATCAACCATACGTTACAATTATTTTAATTATGTATAGTAAGATGGCTTATGAGGAATTGAGTGAAGCCCCAGAAGGAGAGATATGGAGATCAATGTTATACCGTTGTTAAACAACTTAACATTATATTGTTACATCAATGTTAAGTTCCGGAGAGATATGGAGATCACTGGGAGAAGAAGGAGAAATGGTGAAGTTGTTTAAAAAGTAGGTACAAGTTAAAACTTAAAAAAAAAAAGGGTATATGTTAAATAGGGGTGCTCAAATAGGATCTACAAGGACAAGGATTAAAAGATGCACTCAGACAGTTCCCTTCGACTTTGTATGCCTACAGATTTATAGGTGAATGAGCTGACACACCAGTTCAGTGAACAGAGAAAATGCAATGCGCTTACCCCAGTAGCACAGACCCACTGATCTACAACCATGCGTCTTACCAAAATCTGATTTTCCTCCCATCACCAACAATAAAGCCCATATTTGACCTGAGTTTTTTCCAATAGCCTTCATATCATGGAAATTTCAAATGCTACCACTTTGTTTGTAGTTCCTTTGACAGTGGAAATTACAGTACAACACATACCATCTAATGGGGCATCACCTCATTTATCTTTTTCTGAGGACATGGAAAAGAACTAAAACAAAGATCCATAATGACTAGGACTAAAAGATGCATTCTAATGGTCCACTTTAACTTTGAGCCTACCAATTTATAGGTGAAAGAGCTGATTCCCCAGTTCAGTGAAAAGACAGAATGTAGTGTTCTTATCCTGGTGGCCCAGATCCAAAGTCTTGGCTTTTCAAGGCCCATCTCCAATAACAGGCAGAACACACCAATTTCAGTTTCAAAAGTTTACACGGGTTTAGAGATGAGAATGATACTAAATTGAGTCATTTAATGAGATGGCGATCAGATAACTTAAATTACTAACAACCAAATAAAGTAGAAGCATAAGGAGCTTAAGTCCATCATCTCTTGAAGCAGTCATCCAGATCTATAGTATCTCAATAGTAACGTTATGAAACCTCAATAGCTAACCGCCCAATTCATCAATAAATGAGAAAGGAAAACAACAATAAATAGTAAGCTCTTCCTACTCTATTAAACCAGGATCCACAGCTAGCTTCTTATTTAATGGTTGTCACTAGAGCCTTCAAATGTACATAACCTTTTCTCTTATGGGTATGTTCTTAAACGTGCAATAAAAATAACTTTACTGCTGGATTATTTTTGACTAATGCAATCTCACTTTTTTTGTTTATTGATTGATTTGGAATCTTTAACTTTTGTTGATTAAGCTAGTTTTTCTTGACTTCTCCTCAAGATACAGAGCAAATGAAAGGAGGAAAACAGGAAAGACTCTGCAAATGTATGCTCCGAATGCAAAAAAGAACGATGACGAAGTAAGGTATGATGATGTGCAGATGAATGATGCTGCTCTGCACATTATCACTCCTTTCATCACCATTCTTCTTTTCCGCAACAGTAGTCGGAACATTCATTTGAAGGTCTCTTCCTGTGTGACCATCTTCCTCCTATTTGTTCTATATTTTACTTTGAATAGAAGCCAAGACAAAACACCTAAATCAATCGAAATTAAGATTCTAAATCAACAAACAAAAAGGTAAATGTAAGATAACACAGGATTAGAGATAACCCACCAATAAAATTATTGTTATTGCATGTGTAAGAAGATAACAATTAAAAATATGCACAATTAAGATTCTTTACTGTTTCATAGCAGGTTTGAGTTTCATAACACACCTGTCTCCTCATCATGAATATCATAGTCCTAAAGCCTTTCTAAATGTACGTTAAAAATAAGTATACAACGGATGGTTTACGCCTAATGTACAATTATAGGTTGTGTAAATGCACCTTATCAGAGCAGCAACAACAACATCACCCATTAGCTAATCATCGGCTCCCTTTTCATCATCACTCTTTTCCGCAACAGCAACATCATTCTGTTGCACATTATCAGTTCTTTCATCATCATCAGTATTTTCTGCTCCTGCATAAAAATGAGGGAGGCATTAAGCTACGACACATCACAATTGGGAGAACATGTTTCATAGAGAGGGAAATCATTTTTGCAAGATTGTCGACTGTTAAACAATTTGGAGACTGTCAAAAATCTAATGTGTTGCGTGTGTGTGTAGAGTGTGTGCGTGTGTGTGAGAGAGAGATTGTACCTGATGTTTTTCATTCCATTAGGCACAACATACATTTCCATTTGCAGTAAAGAGAAAATACTACTCAATAATGAAATAAGAACCCATTTAAGGTTTGATCATATTAAGAGCCTTCAACAAATTTCATTTAACCAAGTCGGTAAATCAACGTGGAGATGAAGAATTTACTCTTGAATAGACGGACATAGTTGCTAACATATTTGTCTTTTAAGATAAAGCAGCATCTGGTTTGTTTTATCAGCCGCTAATCTTGAGAATGCATTTTAAGTCTCTTGCACTTGATGGTCAATCACAGAAACAGAAGATAAGATACAGTTTAAGAAGATGTTTCAAGGTTTGCAGGAACCATTCTCTTCTAACATAAAAAGGAAGACGAGATGGTGCTAAAGAAATATTTAAGGAAGAGAATTTGAGTGCGAAGGGCTCATTATGTTAACAATAACTGCAAGAAATCAAAAGGGATACAACAGAATAGTTTTAGCAAACATAGTTTGGGGCTATTTTTGTACAAGGAAAAGAAAAGAAATTACGGGACTATTGCCAAATCCAATAGAAAAGGGTTATTTTCATGGAACTTCTACATTATACTAATGGCATCTGGTTTAGATGGTTTACAAATTTGGTGCCATATGACTGTGCGGGAGTCAAAAGGTATCACCATTTCCTTGTCCAAAAGATGCATAATGATATTTTTTATTAGTAAGATAGAAATTTTGTTAACAAAATACAACACTAAGATGGTGATGTAAAATGTACAACCTAACCCAAACAATATACTATAGTTCCTTCTCGTTCTGCAGGGAACCAATGAGATCCAACAATAATTCAGCCTCATTTACATAGTCCAATCTACATATCGCATTCCTCCGTGTTGGAAATACGCATAATGATAAAGGAATAATTTTTGTTCCTTTTTTCATGCGCATTAAAATGCCTCCCTAACTTCAAACTGACCCTCCCACTCGCACCTCAGAAAGAAGAAAGGAAAGGATAAGAAAACAGAAAAGGCATGTTAATGAAAGCAGAGCTACCTGGGCAAAATTAAATTACGCTGAATAATAAGGCCAATATCTGCACCATCCATCACTGCATCAAATGGATCACGGTTGTGTAGCCACTTCTGGACGAGTGCGCCTTGAAAATTAGTCTAATACTCTTTCACCTACATGCTTGAAGCACGGAAACTCAAATACTGGGAATTGATAGCAAAATTTCACCTGTTTTGAACCAATAAATTTCGCATTTTAACAGGCCTATAAGGATCCAGTTTAATGGAGAAAGGATAATAAGTAATGAAAATGCCAAAATGCTACTAATACACATAAACAACTAGGTATGACATTCCTTTAATTGTTACCATATCAATAACCATTGGCTGTAACCAACATTGTATTATAAAGACAAACACATATATCTACTTCCACTCAGTATCATTTGCCCTTCTAAATTGCAGAGGCCCTCATCTACAGAGATTCCTACTTATTAACTATAATGTTCCCACAAATGATATTTCTCCTAGGGTGTGTTTGTTGAGGGCATTGGCAGAGGATAGATATGAAAGTCTAGCTTTTTTAAGACTATTATACTTTACTTTAAATCAACTTGAAGACTATTATACATGACATGGAAGCCTCCAGCATCGTTCTCAGAAACCCTAGTATCCTCCAACATCTTTTTCAGCAATGATGATGATCCAAATTTCTCTATGAGAGGTTTGAGTAAACAATAGAAGTATAATGCCAAAAGAAACAGAAGTATCAAATATCAATAATGAGAAACTACCTTATCACTCTCATAAGAAATCGACTAAAAACAGTAGTAATTGCCAAAAAAATATGCAGGATACTACAATAAGTTTGACAGAGAATCAATCAGCAATTTAGTTGGCCGGATGCAAGGATTTCTAAAACAAATCAGGATAAAAGTATCCCAGCTGTATTAAAATTTAAGAACACAAAAGAAGAGGATTATCATACCATAAGTCTCTTATGAGGACCTGCCTTTCTGATGCTCTTAATCTATGATCACTTGATATACTAAATTATTTATGAATAATTTTGAGAAGTCATTTTCCTAAATTTGCGTACCAAACATAAAAAATGAATAAGATTATTAATTTTCATGGAAAATATTTTCCGTTATACCAAACACACCACACCCTAAGAGGTGACTTTCCGCATCTCTCAACAAATGGTAGTTAGTAATTATATTTAGCACTAATATAGTTAATAATTAGCATTACTATAGTTTAATTAAAGGAGTTTAAGATACAGGTGCCAATGGATATTTAAAAACCAACTAAAACGACCGAACTGCGCCGGACTGAACCGATTTTTAGGTTTCTTTTAGTAAAACCATAGGTTTTTATATAAATCTATAACCGTACCGATAATTAGGGTAGGTTTTTTATTTTATGAAAATAAACCGAATAAATACCGAACCGTACCAAATAAATTTACAATGTAAATGTGATGACCCTTCTGGGTCATCACTTGCTTTTAAATTAAATTATGTATTTCCGAGGTCTTGAAAACCTCATTTAGATGCCTCAAATTACGTGCGCAGTCCGAGTGCGTAGCCGAAAAGCTTAAATATGAAAATATGTGAAAAATTATAAAATTTGGCTAATAAATGTATTAATTTGACTTCGATCAACGTTTTGGGTAAACGGACCCGGACCCGTGAATTGACGGTCCTAGAGGGTCCGTAGGAAAATACGGACTTGGGCATATGCATGGAATCGAATTCCGAAGTCCCAAGCTCAAAAATGAATTTTTAAAAAGAATTGTTTTCTAAAATTGTTTAAAGTATTTTGAAATGAAATTTGATTAGAACATGATAGTATCGGACACGTATTTTGGTTCCGGTACCATATACATGTCTTATGTATGATTTAAGACGTTTTTGCAGAATTTGGTGAAAAACGAATGTCATTTGACGTGATTTGGACCTAAATTGCAAGAGTTGATGTTTATGAAGTTTGAGAAAAATTCTTTGATTTTGAGGTTTAATTCGTTGTTATTGAGGTTATTTTGGCAATTTGATCGCACGGATAAGTTGGTATGATGTCATTGAGTTAGTATGTATGTTTGGTTAGGAGCCCCGAGGGCCCGGGTGTGTTTCGCATGTGTTTCGGGAGGTTTCAGACTTAAGAAAAATTGCAGGTGTTCAGCTGTTGGGTTTCTAATGTTTCCTTCTTCGCGTTCGCAGGAGGACCCACGTGAACGCGATGTGTTAAATTTTGGTGAAGGAAATTCCTTCTACGCGAACGCGTAGCACAGGTCGTGAACGCGAGGCATTGGGGGGTTATCCCTTCGCGAACGCGGTCCTGGCCACGCGAATGCGAAGGCCAAATGACCCTGGGCAGGGGTGGGGCATTTGTTCTATGCGAACGCGAGGGCTCAAGGAGTTTCCTCTTCGCGAACGCGAGCCCAATGTCGCAAACGCGAAGGTCTTTAGTCCTGGCTCATCGCAAACGTGATGAGCCTGTCGCGAACGCGAAGGGTAATTTTGCCCAGTTATTTTTAAGTCTCAAAAACAGAACACTTACGGGATTTTCATAAATTTTCACAAACCTCTTCTTCTCTAAAGCTCTTAGGCGATTTTTGAAGCATTTTCTCACCATAATCTCCTGGGTAAGTAATTTTTAACTTGTTATCTTCCATTTTTATCAACACCCACTAGATTTCTAGGCCTAAAATATGAGATTAAGGGTAGAAAATTAGGGATTTGGGTAGAGTTAGGACTTTTTGATTAATTGTGATTTAGACCTTATTTTGGGGTCGAATTCTGGAACTAATTATGTATTTGGGCTCGTAGGTGAATGGGGGATCGAATTTTGGTTCGAACCTCGTATTTTGACCGAGCGGGTCCGGGGTCGATTTTTGGATTTTTTGGAAGAATGATTAGAAAGCTATAATTAGGCATTGGAATTGAATTTTTTAGCATTTATTGATATTATGAAATCGATTATGTCTAGCTATGATTGATTTAGAGCTGAATTCGAAAGAAAAGGCGGTGTTTGAGGCTTGAGTTGGCCGTGAAAGTTCGAGGTAAGTGTCCGGTCTAACCTTAGCTTGAGGGATTAGGAATTGTGTCCTATTTTGCTAATTGTTTCTTGTCGAGTACGACGTATAGGCATGGTGACGAATATCTATATGTTGGTGTCAAGCATGACCGTGAGTCTTAAATTGATAGTTGTTGTGTTCTTAAATGTTACTACAGATGCTTTAACTGATGATTCTCGATATTGGGCAAAGATTTAGTTTATTCTCGTGGATTTTATTTATGATTGAGTATTGGTATTAATTGAGCTGAGTAGGAGTTGAGTTAGGATTGGTTATACTTGATTCTCCCTTGGCGGGATGTTTGTTTGGTATTGTTGTTCCTTGCCGGGAAGTTATTATATTGCTTTTGTTCCCTTGCCGGGAAGTTATTATATTGCTTTTATTCCCTTGCCAGGATTCCTTGTAATTTTGTATTGGCTTGTAAATGGGAGTGGGTGGTACGCCTACCACAAGATATGATGAAATGGGAGTAGGTGGTACGCCTACCACAAGATTTAATAAAATGGGAGCGGGTGGTACGCCTACCACGAGATTCAATAAAATGGGAACGGGTGGTATGCCTACCACAAGATATAGTGAAATGGGAGCGGGTGATACGCCTACCACAAGATATGAGAAATGGGATCGGGTTGCGCGCCTGCAACAAGATGTGAACCGAAAGTGAAATCTGCCTTTGTTTTCTCTATCCCTGTTAGAAGTTAAATTTTGGGTTTCGTTATAATTCTCTTGAGACTCTGTTTTTATCTGTTATTCCCCGAAGCATGATTACCCTTCTCATCTTTAATTATTTGTACCAGTTTATTCTTCTGTTATATATATATAACTGCACAGGTTTATCTGGAGTCTGGTCCTAGCCTCATCACTACCTCGCCGAGGTTAGGCCAGACACTTACCAACACATGGGGTCGATTGTGCTGATGCTACACTGTTCACTCTGTGCAAATACCAGAGCAGCACTGGGACAACAGCAGTAGGGGAGCCAGTCTTTAGTCCATAGAGATCCCGAGGTAGTCCTGCAGGCGTCCGCATGCCCAACATCTCTTCTATCTACTATTATGTTCTGTTGTCACTTGTACCCGAGGCAGACTAAGTTTCTTTCTTTCAGACATTTGTATGCCGTACTCATAGACAGTCCGTGAATGTTGTGACACCGATTTTTGGGTAGAGATATATGTTGGCTTTTCGTATTGATTTTGGTATTATATTTGTCTAAATCTTCTGCTTAATTTTTGTCTTTCGCTATTATTTTACTGTTTATCACTTATTATTACAAGTTATTAAAAATCATTAAAAATGAAAGGGTTAAAGATTCCTAGATTTTGTGGCTTGCCTAGCTTCTACGAGTATGCACCATCACGACTCCCGAGGGTGAAAAATCCGAGTCGTGACAAGTTGGTATCAGAGCACTAGGTTACGTAGGTCTCACAATTCACAAACAAGCTTAGAAGAGTCTGAAGGATCGGTACAGAGACGTCTATATTTATCCCCTAGAGGCTACAGAGTTAGGAAAAACTTCACATTTGTTCTTTCTTGTCGTGTAGTTTGGTTTCTCAATGCTAATTGAATTTCTACTCTGTTCTTTCGCAGATGGCAAGAACACATGCTTCCTCATCTACCGATCAGCAGCCCGAGCCCTAGCAGCAGCTCACACGAGGGGAAGAGGGCGAGGACGAGGTCGTGCTAGAGGCCGAGGCAGGGGCAAAGCTCAGCCCAGGGCAACAGCATCCGTAGCGGAGCCTCAAGTTGACTTTAATGATGAGGTGCCGGCCCCAGCAGTTCCGGTGGGCCTAGATCAGGTCCCAGAGGGATTTATTGCTACTCCAGTTCTTTAAGATGCTCTAGTTCGTCTAGTGGGACTTATGGAGAGTGTCATCAGGGCAGGTTTACTTCCTGTAGCACCAGCCATCTCTCAGGTTGGATGAGGAGCCCAGACTCCTTCTACTCGCACTCTGGAGCAGGTAGCTCCTCAATTTCAGACTCTAGCGGCTCAGCCAGTTGGAGCGGTTCAGCCGGGTGTGGTAGCTCAGACCGGCGATGGTGCAACCATGTCTGCTGATGCTTTGTGGAGATTGGACAGGTTCACCAAGCTCTTCACTACTACTTTTAGCGGTGCATCTACTGAGGATCCCAGGATTATCTAGACAGTTGTCACGAGGTTCTTCAGAACATGGGGATAGTTGAGACCAACAGTGTCGATTTTGCCACATTTCACTTGTCTGGATCCGCCAAGACTTGGTGGAGGAATTATTGCTTAGTTAGACCAGCAGGATCACTAGCCTTGACCTGGGAGCAGTTCACACAACTATTTCTTGAGAAGTTTCTCCCTATCACACAGCGAAAGGCCTATCGTAGGCAGTTCGAGCGCCCCAGCAGTGATCCATGACTGTTGCCCAGTACGAGACTAGATTTATTGATTTGGCTCGCCATGCTCTTATCATACTTCCCACTGTGAGAGAGAGAGTGAGATGATTTATTGATGGACTTATTCAGCCGATTCGTCTGCAGATGGCTAAAAAGACTGGGAGTGAGATATCCTTCCAGGAGGTGGCCAATGTGGCTCAGAGAGTTAAGATGGTACTATCACAGGTGGGTGGTCATGGGGCAGACAAAAGACCCCGTCATTCGGGCAGATTCAGTGGTACCTCATATGGAGGTAGAGATTCGTATAGTAGAGTCCATCCTCCTAGGCCTTTTCAGTCAACCCTCCAGGTTTCTCACGGCACTTCATGTGGCCGTGGTCCTCAGATGCAGTATTCTGATCAGCAGTCTTACAGTGCACCACCAGCTCCTATCAGTGCACCACTGCTTCAGAGTTTCCAAGGTCGTCAGCCCCAACATCCAAGGGCTTGTTTTACTTATGGCGTCACGAGGCACATTGCTAGGTATTGCCCTCGAGCTTTGAGTAGTTCTCCGCATCAGGGTTCTCGTGCTATGGTTCAGGCACTGGGTGTCCCACAGGCCGCCCAGCCAGTTAGAGGTAGGGGTAGAGGTGCTAGAGGTGGAGGTAGAGGTGCTAGAGGTGGAGCTCAGACCGCTAGAAGTGGAGGCCAACCAACAGCAGGCCGTCCCAGAGATGTAGTCTAGGGTGGTGGGGCCCAACCCCGATGTTATTCTCTCCCAGCCAGGCCCGAAGCCGAGGCTTCAGATGCAGTTATTATAGGTATGGTTCTGGTTTGTGATAGAGATGCTTCAGTGTTATTTGATATAGGGTCTACATACTCGTATGTGTCATCTTATTTTGCACCGTATCTGGTCATGCCTAGTGATTCATTGAGTGTTCCTATTTATGTGTCTACACCGGTGGGTGATTCTATTGTGGTTGATCGAGTCCATCGTTCTTGTATTGTGGTGATTGGGGGCCTTGAGACTCGTGTAGATCTGTTGCTTCTAGACATGGTCGATTTTGATATTATATTGGGGATGGACTGATTATCACCTTACCACACTATCTTGGACTATCATGCCAAGACTATGACCTTAGCCTTATCGGGTTTGCCTCGTTTAGTGTGGAGAGGGACTCCTGGTCATTTTACCCGCAGTGTTATCTTGTATGTGAAGGCTCGGTGTATGGTCAAGAAGGGGGTTTGGCCTATTTGTCATATGTTCGTGATTCTAGTGCTGAGGTTCCTTCTATTGATTCTGTGCCCGTTGTTCGTGAGTTTCCTGAGGTATTCCTTCAAACCTACCAGGCCTGCTTCCCGACAGGGATATTGACTTTTGCATTGATTTGGCTCCGGTCACATAGCCCATTTCTATCCCGCCATATCATATGGCCCCACCTAAGTTGAAAGAGTTAAAGGAGCATCTGTAAGACTTACTTGAGAAGGGTTTCATTAGACCTAGTGTTTTGCCTTGGGGTGCGTCGGTGTTGTTTGTTAAAAAGAAGGATGGGTTAATGAGAATGTGTATTGATTACCAGCAATTGAACATGTTTACAATCAAGTATAAGTATCCACTGTCGAGGATTGATGATTTGTTCGATCAGCTTCAGGATGCCAAGGTATTTTCAAATATTGACTTGAGATCTGGCTACCATCAGTTGAGGATTAGGGCATCCGATGTCCCTAAGACAGCTTTCCGCACTCGATATGGGCATTATGAGTTCTTGGTTATGTCATTTGGGTTGACAAATGCCCCAACAGCTTTTATGGATTTGATGAACCGAGTGTTCATGCCTTATTTGGATCATTCGTGATAGTCTTCATTGATGATATTTTGATATACATCCGCAGCCAGGAGGAGCACGAGTAGCATCTCAAAGTGGTACTTCAGACTCTGAAGGATAGTCAGTTATATGCTAAGTTCTCGAATTGTGAGTTCTGGTTGAGTTCAGTTGCATTCCTGGGTCATGTTGTATTAGCAGAGGGTATTGAGGTTGATCTGAAGAAGATTAAGGCAGTCAAGAACTGGCATAGACCAGCATCAACTATAGAGATTCGGAGTTTCTTGGCATTGGCAGGATACTATCGACGGTTCGTGAAGGGGTTCTCATCTATCGTAGCCCCGATGACCAGGTTGACCCAGAAGGGTGCCCAGTTCAGATGGTCGGACAAGTGAGGGGAGCTTTCAGAAGCTCAAGACAACTCTGACTACGGCACCGGTATTGGTTTTGTCCGCAGGTTCAGGACCCTATACAGTTTATTGTGATGCATCTCGTATTGGACTAGGTGCAATATTGATGCAGGATGGAAAGGTCATTGCCTATGCTTCACGGCAGTTGAAGATTCATGAGAAGAACTATCCGGTTCATGATTTGGAGTTGGCAACCATAGTTCACACATCGAAGATTTGGAGGCATTACGTGTATGGCATGGCGTGTGAGGTATTCACGGATCACAAGAGTCTTCAATATTTGTTCAAGCAAAATGAGTTGAATTTGAGGCAGAGAAGGTGGTTGAAGTTGTTGAAAGATTATGATATCACCATCTTATATCATCCGGGAGAGGCCAATGTGGTGGCCGATGCTTTGAGTAGGAAGTCAGTCAGTATGGGCAGTCTCGCTTATATTTCGTTCGGTGAGAGACCGCTTGCTTTGGATGTTCAGGCTTTGGTCAATAAATTCATGAGACTGGATGTTGCTAAGCCCAGTCGTGTGTTAGCTTTCTCGGTTGCTCGTTCTTCTTTATTGGGCGTATTCGTGATCGGCAGTATGATGATCCCCATTTGTGTATCCTTAGAGACACGGTGCAACGCGGAGGTGCCAAACAGGTTACCTTAGATAAAGATGAAGTTTTGAGATTGCAGGGTCGAGTTTGTGTGCCTAATGTGGATGGGCTCCGAGAGTTGATTTTAGAGGAGGCCCATAGTTCCCGGTACTCTATTCATCCGGGCGCCGGAAGATGTATTAGGATTTGTGGCAGCATTATTGGTGACGGAACGAAGAAGGATATCGTTGCATATGTAGCTCGGTGTTTAAATTGCCAGCAGGTTAAGTACGAGCATCAGAGGCCTGTTGGTTTATTTCAGAGGATTGAGCTTCCCAAGTGGAAGTGGGAGCGCGTCACTATGTATTTTATTGTTGGACTCCCGCAGACTCGGAAGAAGTTCGACGCAGTATTGGTCATTGTTGATAGTCTGACCAAGTCAGCACATTTCATTCCTGTGTTAGTCTCCTATTCATCTGAGAGGTTCGTTGAGATCTATATTCGGGAGATTGTTTGTCTTCATGGTATGCCTGTGTCTATTATTTCGGACCGAGATACGTAGTTTACCTTGCATTTCTGGAGAGCAGTTCAGCTAGAGTTGGGCACTCGGGTTGAGTTGAGTACAACATTTCATCCTCAGACGGACGGGCAATCCGAGCGGACTATTCAGATTTTGGAGGATATGCTCCGAGCTTGTGTCATTGACTTTGGAGGCTCGTGGGATTGGTTTTTACCTTTAGCAGAGTTTGCCTACAACAACAACTACTAGTCGAGTATCCAGATGGCTCCTTATGAGGCTTTATATGGAAGGCAGTGTCGGTCTCCGGTTGGATGGTTTGAGCCGTGAGAGGCTCGGTTGTTGGGTACGGATCTGGTTCAGGAGGCCTTGGACAAGGTCAGGATTATTCAGGATAGGCTTCATATAATTCTGTCCAGGCAAAAGAGTTATGCCAACCGGAAGGTTCGAGATTTAGCTTTCATGGTCAGTGAGCGGGTTTTGCTTCGAGTGTCGCCTATGAAGGGCATGATGAGATTTGGGAAGAAGGGAAAGCTTAACCCTAGGTTCATTGGTCCATTTGAGATTCTTGATCGAGTGGGAGAGGTGGTTTATAGACTTGCATCTCCGCCGAGCTTATCAGCCATGCATCCAGTGTTTCATGTGTCCCTGCTTCGGAAGTATCACGACGATCCATCCCACGTGTTAGATTTCAACACTATCCAGTTGGACAAGGACTTGTCTTATGAGGAGGAGTTGATAGCTAATCTAGGCCGACAGGTTCGTCAGTTGAGATCGAAGACTTTTCCTTTTGTTCGTGTTCAGTGGAGAGGTCAGCTTCCTGAGGCATCGACCTGGGAGTCCGAGTCTGATATGCGAAGCCGTTATCCCCATTTTTTCCCCGACTCAGGTACTTCCTTCTTCTGTCTGTTTGAGGACGAACGATTGTTTTAGAGGTGGAGAATGTGATGACCCAAACGGTCATCACTTGCTTTTAAATGAAATTCCATATTTCTGAGGCCTTGAAAAACTCATTTAGAATCACCTCGAATTGCGTGCGCAGTCTGGGCGCGCAGCCGAAAATCTTAAATATGAAAATCTATGAAAAATGATAAAACTTGGCTAATAAATGAATTAATTTGACTTTGATCAAAATTTTGGGTAAACGGACCCGTACCCGTACCCATACCCATGAATTGACGGTCCCAGAGGGTTCGTATGAAAATAAGGGACTTGGGACTATGCCCAGAATCGAATTCCGAGGTCCCAAGCCCGAGAAATAAATTTTAAAGAAAATTGTTTTCTGAAATTGCTTAAAGTATTTTGAAATGAAATTTGATTAGAAGATGATGGTATCGGGCCCGTATTTTAGTTCCGGCACCGGATACATGTGTTATATATGATTTAAGATGTTTCTGTAGAATTAGGTGAAAAACGGATGTCATTTGACGTGATTCAGACCTAAATTACAAGAGTTGATGTTTTATGAAGTTTGGAAAAATTCTTTGATTTTGAGGTTTAATTCATTGTTATTGAGGTTATTTTGGCGATTTGATCGCACGGATAAGTTTGTATGATGTCATTGAGTTAGTACGTATGTTTGGTTAGAGGTGTGTTTCGGACTTAAGAAAAATTACAGGTTTTCATCTGTTGGATTTTTAATGAAGGAAATTCCTTCTACGCGAACACGTAGCACATGTCGCGAATGCGATATGTTAAATTTTGATGAAGGAAATTCCTTCTATGCGAACGCGTAGCACATGTCGCGAATGCGAGGCATTGGGGGGTTATCCCTTCGCGAACACGGTCTTGGCCATGCGAACGTGAAGGCCAAATGAGCCTTGGCAGGGGGTGGGACATTTGTTCTACGCGAACGCGACCCTTTGGACGTGAACGCGAGGGCTCGAGGAGTTTCCTCTCCGCGAACGCGAAGGTCTTCAGGCCTGATCACCGCGAACGTGATGAGCTTGTCGCGAACGTGAAGGGTAATTTCGCCCAGTTATTTTTAAGTCTAAAAGACAAAACACTTACGGGATTTTCATAAATTTTCACAAACCTCTTCTTCTCCAAAGCTCTTAGCGATTTTTGAAGCATTTCCTCACTATAATCTCTTGGGTAAGTAATTTTTAACTTGTTATCTTCCATTTTTATCAACACCCACAAGATTTCTAGGCCTAAAACATGAGATTAAGGGTAGAAAATTAGGAATTTGGGTAGAGTTAGGGCTTTTTGATGAATTATGATTTAGACCTCATTTTGGGGTCGAATTTTGGAACTAATTATATATTTGGGCTCGTGGGTAAATAGGGGATCAGATTTTAGTTCGAACCTCGTGTTTTAACCGAGTGGGCCCGGGGTCGATTTTTGGATTTTTGGGAAGAATAATTAGAAAGCTATAATTAGGCATTGGAATTGAATTGTTTAGCGTTTATTGATGTTATGAAGTCAATTATGTATAGATACGATTGATTTGGAGCCGAATTCGAAAGGAAAGACGGTGTTTGAGGCTTGAGTTGGCCGTGGAAGTTCGAGGTAAGCGTGCGGTCTAACCTTAGCTTGAGGGATTAGGAGTTGTGTCCTATTTTGCTAATTGTGTCTTGTCAAGTATGACGTATAGACATGGTGACGAGTATCTATACGTTGGTAGCAGGAATGACCGTGAGTCTTAAATTGATAGTTGTTGTGTTCTTAAATGTTACTACGGATGCTTTAACTGTTGATTCTCGATACTGGGCAAAGATTTAGTTTGTTCTCGTGGATTTTATTTGTGATTGAGTATTGGTATTAATTGAGCTGAGTAGGAGTTGAGTTAGGATTGGTTATAGCTGATTCTCCCTTGCCGGGATGTTTGTTTGGTATTGTTGTTCCTTTCCCGGGAAGTTATTATATTGATTTTATTCCCTTGCCTGGATTCCTTGTGATTTTGTATTGGCTTGTAAATGAGAGCGGATGGTACGCCTACCACAAGATATGATGAAATGGGAGCGGGTGGTACACCTACCACAAGATTTAATAAAGTGGGAGCGGGTGGTACGCCTACCACGAGATTCAATGAAATGGGAATAGGTGGTAAGCCTACCACAAGATATAGTAAAATGGGAGCGAGTGGTATGCCTACCACAAGAAATGAGAAATGGGATCGAGTTGCATGCCTGCAACAAAATGTGAACCGAAAATGAAATTTGCCTTTGTATTCTCTATCCTTGTTAGAAGTTAAATTTTGGGTTTCCTTATAAATTCTCTTGAGACTCTGTTTTTATATATTATTCCCCGAAGCATGGTTTCCCTTTACAGCTTTAATTGTTTATACCAGTTTATTCTTTCGCTATATATATAACTGCACAGGTTTATCTGGAGTCTGGTCCTAGCCTCGTCACTACCTCGCCGGGGTTAGGCCAGGCACTTACCAGCACATGTGGTCGGTTGTGCTGATACTACATTCTGCACTCTGTGCAGATACCGGGGTAGCACTGGGACAGCAGTAGTAGGGGAGCCAACCTTCAGTCCACAGAGATCCCGAGGTAGTCCTGCAGGCGCCCGCAGGCCCTCGTCTCTTCTATCTACTATTATGTTATGTTATCACTTGTACCCGAGACAGACTGAGTTTCTTTCTTTCAGACATTTGTATGTAGTACTCATAGATAGTCCGCGAATGTTGTGACACCGGTTTCTGGGTAGAGACATATATTGGCTTTTCGTATCGATTTTGGTATTATATTTGTCTAAGTCTTCTACTTAATTTTCGTCTCCCGCTATTATTTTACTGTTTATCACCTGTTATTACAAGTTATTAAAAAGCATTAAAAATGAAAAGGTTAAAGGTTCCTAGATTTCGTGACTTGCCTAGCTTCTACGAGTAGGCGCTATCACGACTTCCGAGGGTAAAAAATCTGGATCGTGACAGTAAAAAATATATTTATATGTTAAGTTTAAAAATAATAAAGCATTAAATTTTTTCTTGGGCCTTGTAATTATGAAATAGTTACAAGCCAACAAGTAATTAAACTTAAAATCCTAATTCTCAAACCTATTATGCTACTTCTATTGAAACTAAATTATTTTCACTATATTCACTAGCAAGGCACAAGGTATTGTAGCGATTAGGAGTAGCAACCTACAATTTGAATATATTTCCTTTGGTATGAACAAGATTTATCTTTTTGAGATGTTTAATCTTCTCTAAACTTTATTCTTGAATCTCAATTGGGTTAACATCTTTCCACTCGTGTGATTTATATTTTCTTTGTATTTATTTAATTTCGTTTATGCTGCTGTAGAATATTTGATAAATTTTTACTCTACCTATGTTTCATATTTCTTAATTCATTACCTTTGAAACTGTAAAAATATCTAGAGTGTTTTGCAAAATCATATAAATTACGTATGTTATTGCAATCTATTTCTACTAGTGACTTATACATGATATTACCGAAAATTTACCGAATCGTACCAATACTAAATAGAAACCGACATGATTGGGACGATTTCGAAAGTCTAATTTTGGTGATACATAATAGAATAACCGAAAAATTAGTATGGTACAAAATTTACAAAATAATCACCCGAACCAAACCATTGACACCCCTAATTTAAGAGGCGACTTTTCGGATTTCTTAAAGTAGCGTATAAAAATCACATAAAAGGGGGAAAATCCAAAAATATGAGACGAGAGAACAAAAAATGGACTGGACTTTTGTATACATAGGATCCTCATTGAGGACGACGGACTTTTGTAGTGTATGGATGCATATTTAGGATTTAAATTTAATGGATTCAACTTTTAATATTTTTAGTATTAAATTTATTATAACAATAATAACAATTCAGTAAAATCTCATCAGTAAAGTCTGGGAAGGTAATATTAAATTTATTATATTATTAAAATAATGAGTTCAAATTTAATATTTTTCGAGATTTTTATATACATGTTTAGTAAATTTTTACATATAAATACATATATTATATCGAAAGTTATAAGTTAAGTTAAACTCGTAACCGAAAGGCTACATCTGCCCTAGGATAGTTGGAATAAGAATCTTAGTTAAGATGCTTCTGGGGGGAGGAAATGTTAAGAGTATATTTTGTAAGTAAAAAATGTAGAAGTGTTATAAAAAAGGTAAATGTATATGGATGTTCATTTAATCCATCCATACATTCTATACAATTTACTTCTCGGATAAATGTACCTATTAATTCTTAGAATGTATCCAGTGAGCTTTGGGTGTATCTTGTATACTATAAATAGGATATTCTTTACACATAGAAGAACACCCAAGAAACACACGTGAATAAGATATCTTATACATTCTCCTCCTATACATCTTGTCTTTATTACTATACTAGTAAACTTACCCGCGCTTTGCGTGGGGTTTAAGAAAAATCAATAAATATTTTAAAAAATTATCGAGTTAATAACATATGTAGATATTATCCCTCTTTTTATGAGAAAGAAAATCGTCAATAAATAAAATACATTTGATTTAATTCATAAATTTAATTTAATTGTAGGAAATAATCTATGTGATGTATAGTTAAATGTACATTATCAATGAATATTACTTAAATTTTTATCTAATTAAGAAAGTCCAAAATTAAGAAAAATTAAAATTAAAATTAAAATAAAAGTTGCACAGATTCTTAAAACTACTAATTATACAAATAAAATAAAGTAAATTATTTTTAGTTGCATATTGAGAAGCTGAAAATTTCTATGAGAAAAAATATATACTTTTTGACAAAAGATCATTAGGAAGACCTCCTCCTTTTACCTTGCAATATAAATGTTAAAATCTCTATTGCATTAATTTATTATATTATTCTGGTAATTAAAGGATGCTTTTATGCGATACATTTAATTGAGTAACTGCAACATTAAATTAGAGATAATAACACACTTTAAAGAATAAAATTCATCAAGCATTCACAGGAACATTTAATTTCTTTAATAAAAAAGCTTTCAACAACACATCTATAAAATAAGAACCAAAACTAAGTGTGTGTAAATTCTAACATTAGATTAATAGTAATATTTGTAAGTTGATTATGAACCTCACTAAGTCTTCAATCATCGATAGTATAACCCAAAAAATAAAAAATACTTTAGTCATAAGTTAATAATTCGTTTTCTAGTAATTTTTAAACTACCGTGAGTCTAACCCATTCATAGTGTTAAAAGATTTGATCGATTTAACCGATTATTACATGTGATTTCTTAATTAATTAGATTATATTGTGTCACGACCCAAAATCCACTAAGGGTCGTGATGTCGCCGGACACCACTGTCAGACAAGCCAACCAAAGTGCTTAATCAAATTCTCGTTTTAATACTTTTGAAATTTAGGATTTTCCTTCAAATTTACCAATTGAAAAGATAATTATCTCAAATCAAATTTAGATGATAAGCAGTTAATGAAAAATACTTCATAACTATCCCAGAACCCAGTGTCACGAGTGCATGATCAATTTCTAAGAAAGATCAAATAAAATACAACAGTTGTCCGGAATGCAATTGGACATAAAATAAATAAAATCCTGACAGAGACTATACTAGCTGCGGATCGCCTCGAGGAAATACAGCTCACCTAGTCTCCGTGTCAACCATGCTGCTATGCACAGTAGGCCACTAGACTTACATATACCTGTGCAACAAAAATGCACAGAAGTATAGTATGAGTACGAAAATAATGTGTACTCAATGATTATCCCGTCTAATCTCGAAGAAGTAGAGACGAGAGGTTGACTTCGGTACTTACTAAAGGTCCAATAATGTGATGTCAATAAAACATTAAATCGCGAATTTCTAATAAACCTGATTTTAATCCAATAGAAGGAAACAAGTAAACAATTAATTCTTTTATAGAAAATTTTTAAAATTCCTTTTCATTATTTATCCAAATATTCTCAAGCCACGAAAAGGCAATAACAACTTTAATAAGTTCAAGACAGCAATACAAGCATGCGCAAATCATGCCGAGGCGTACGGCCCGCTCCAATAGAAAATAAACTGTGCACTACCGAGGGTCGAACGACGCGAACCATAGATGCATCTATTACCCCGTTCGTGAATTATACATGCGACATGGTCAAATATAAATAAACACAACAATCAGTCAATCAAGAATTCATTAGGGAGCAATTATCCCAAGAAAATCCAATTCTCTTTTAAAAAATCCAAGAAAATGAAGTTTAATCTTTTTAGAAATTCATTTACTAATTCGATATGTTTTAAGCAATTCAAGCTATCAATAGGTTCACAAATAATCCAAGTATAGCATGCTTTTGGGTCCTAACTACCCGGACAATATCATAATAGTAGCTACGCGCGGACTCTTATCACCTCGTGCGTACGTAACCTCCCTACAATTAGGAGCACACAATCAATTATTTCACCTATGGGGACAATTCCCTCTTACAAGGTTAGAAAGGAGACTCACCTCGCTCTGAAGATCTATAACCGACATTCCACGCCCTTCCGAAGATTCTAGTTGATGCACAACGCTCCAAAACTAGCCAATAATTACGCAAGTCCATTAATATATGCTCAATTATTCATTACGATCTAACTTATAGCAATTCCCAACCCCAATCGAAAAGTTGACAAAAACGCCCTCGGGCCCACGTGCCCGAATTTCCAGAATTTTCGAAGAGTAAGTTGTCACACATCCTTTTTTGCACACCTACTCCGAAGGGTAATGTATAAGGGAGTTTTTCCATTTAAAGCGATATTAATCGAAATGAGATTATTTATTTATTTTTAGAGTCGCCACTTGGGAAAGGATTGGCTTTCGGTGTCCCAAGTCACCAGTTTAACTTAAATCCCAAATTGAGGAAAATTGTCGTTTTCCCAATTGGAGTCTGCGAATCATAAATTCTGAATAAGAAATTCTGTTGACCCGAGGGAAGGTGTTAGGCACCCCCGGATCTCGTGGTTCTATCACGGTCGCTTAAATTATCATAAATGGCTAAAATCTGATTTTTTATACATGTTCCAACTTATAATGCAATTTTAAAATTATTCACCGCTTTTAGTTAATTTTTACGAAAGTGAACGTTGTTTAAAAACGTATTTTCGGATCACGTCACATGAAATGCACCCGGATCCTCGACACATTCTTATTTAATATTTTGGGATTTGAATTTGGGTTGCATGAAATGCACACCCGTATTTAAGAAGGTAAGATTATTAAAAAGCATGCCTAAAGCGACTAACGGGTTATTATCTTTGCGGAGGACCGTGAAATTCGCTAAATAGCATGACCCAAATGCTAAGTATTTTTATATAAGCATTTAATGAGGGCCCCGCAATTTATGCATTTTTGTTTGGCGAGGCTCATCTCATTTTATTATTTAAAGACCGACCTAAAGCAAACTATGATTTTTCTATTTATTTTTTGTCTCTAAAAGGGCCTAATTAATTTGCATTTACAAATTTAGGCCTTGAGTTCAAGTCCGAATTCAAACAAAAGAGAGGACCCTCTTAATTTGAACACGCTACCTAACTTGAAAACCTAAATTTATATTGCAAATTAATTCCCATATTCCTATTATAATTTTTTAGGACTTTCATCTCCTAGCATTTTTAAATGGTAAAAATTTGGCCCAATATAATAGCACAATTAAATGGTCCGATGAACTGCCATTTGCCTGGGCCAATCATTAAGCCCGAATCTCAATTGAAAACCAGATATACTGTTCTGTAGATTTGGGACTTTCAGGTTTGGGCTTATGAATAAGCCCAAACAAATTTATTGCAAAAGCCTTAGGTAATTGGACTCATCCATTTGAACAGTGAACAGAAATATACCAATTCAATGTAACTGTCGGTTTACTTCTCAATTTGCTTTTAAATTCAAAGCTAGCAAAATCAATTGAAGACAAACACTGAAATACAATTTTTTGCTTTGAGTTTTTATTTTTGAATTGAAATGCTGGAATTCAACGGCTAAATTAACAGGCTGATATACATGGATTATGTCCGTGCATGCGTATCATATATCAATATGAACCTTAACCAAATTATCAGCATTATATTTTTGCCAGGTCAAATGTCAAAATAGTCCTAAAAGTCTAAAACAATCTACACTTAGGATCAGTTATATACAATCCAGTGATAACAGTCCATTTACACGTTCTAAAAGTTTAAAAAACATATCAACATTAAACTATGCTAGGCAATGTAGATTAACTAGGATTTATACTACAAATCCAGATGAAATTAATAAGCATGGATCTAGTGAAATATTTTTGTACTATCAATTCCAATTCAGAGCTACATCAATGCAGATTCAGGCGTGTACCTGGAATTGAGCAAAGTAAAGGAAAGGAGTCAGCAATGTTAGATAGCAATCAACATGATCAGGCAGCAGTTCATAGTAGTAGGAATCAATTTGGACTTAGTTAAAACCCAGGAAAATGATATCACACAAACCAGAACCATTTTCAATCAATATATCATCTAAACAGCTCGAATACACTCAAAACAAACTGAATTTAACTCAGAAGACTTCAGAAGCTTCAGCAACTAAAAAATCAAGCTGAGAGATGGAATCAATGTTTCGAACACAGAATTAACCTCGGGAATGTAATAGTATTTTTTGGGAGTTTTCTACTATATTTTTGTTTTATTTTTGGTTTTTGGAAGGGGATTAAGATCTGAAATTCAGATTTGAATTTCTTTGGATTTGAAATTCAAATTTAGAAGATCAGCTTTGCAGAGATGGTTTTTTGGGGGAATTAGAAGGTGGAAGCTTTTGAGGAATTTTCAAAGGTTCAAACTTGTAAACCAAGGCACTAGACATGCCTTTTATAGGCAGAAAAAGGAGCAGAAGGTTCTGAAAGTTTTCACTCATTCCCCCCTCCTTTTATTTTAGAATTTAGTTTAATCCCTAAATTTGTGGCTTGTTACTCAAGTTACTGCATTAAGAATGTAGAAACTTACACTAAGACCCCCTTCTAGAAGGACCTAGGATATTCTATCTTTGTTTTCTACCTATGGAATACCTATACTACCCTCAATCCTATTCTGAAATTACTGAGCCTTAACAAACTAACCCATTTTAAGTGCCCAAACTACCCCTGATTACCCCTGAAATTACTAATCCTAGCATTAAACTATAACCCCCAGCCCCTTTTACCTTATTTAGTAACTATGGTTAATTAAAAGACCAAACTATTTAGCTATATCCAACCAGGTTCAAAACTATAGAATTGAATTATCAAAGCTAAATAAAACTGCCGATTAATCCTAATTCATACTTTACCAAACCATCAATCAAACAAAATTAATAATCAAACTTTAAACTAAACAATTAAACATGAACTAACACAGAATCATCAATCAATAAGAAAGAAAAGAGAAAAAGAGAGAACAGAATAATAAAAACGAATAAAAATCATGACTAAAATTCTGGATGGAACAGGAATCACACATGAATGAGGCTGAACTAAACGAGAGTAAGCAGGAAATCAAAACAGGAATCAAACAAGATTAAACAAAAATCAATCAAAATGATTCAAAATTAAAAAATAAAAACGAAACTCACTATTGTTTTTCTTTTGGTCTTCATTTTGATTGATTTATCGAAGTTGATTTTTTAATTAATGTTATATGTTTATAAAACATATAACATCAATTAAAAAAAATCCCTCGAGTTCTTGAAAGTCCAGAATAGTGCCGTCCTTGAAACCCTAGATCTAAAATTAAAGGGGTTTTGTTTGGATTCGAAGGATTCTATTTACAGATTTTAGAAGAGGAGAGTGAGGGGAGTGTATAATATTAAACTAGGGTCATTTGGTGGTGGCTCCGCCGTGCACGGTGGCAGCGGCGCCTAGGGTTTGGCCTATTTGAGGGGATTGGGTAGGATTTGAGGGGAGAGGAGTTTGGATTTATAAAGGGGAAGCAGAGAGGAGGCTGTGGTAAACTTTTGGGAGGGATTGGAGCATCGCCGCTGGTGGAGATGATTTTCAGCCGGCGGAGGCGATTTCCGGCGGACGGCGGAGGAGCGGTGGTGATATGCCGGCGTTACAGGGGGTACGCGGAAGGTGAGAAATATTTAGGGTTAATGAAGAGTTTTCGGACATTTTTATTAAAAATCCTTGAACGAATGAGGACCGTTGGATGATGAGAAATGGACGGTCAAGATTAATTGACGCCAAAACGGCGTCGTTTTGTTACAAAGGGGGCTGGACCGGGTAAAGGGTATTTGGGCTGGACTATCAGACGGGTTTGAAGGGCTGGTTTGGGCTTTGAAATTTTGGTCCAAAGACTAGATGGCCTGGATTAATTTTTTTTTCATTTGTTTTCTTTTCCTTTCTTTCCCCTTTTTTGTTTTATTTATTTCTTTATAAAATTAAAACTAACAAAACCTAGTTTAACTCTCAAACTTAGACTAATTAATTTTCTAAAAATAAACTAAGTGCTAATTTAAAAGGAAACTAAACCAAAATGTAAAATGTAAAATTTAAAATTGTGAAAGGACTATTTTTGTTATTTTTCTCTTATTTTAGTAATATTAGTTAACTAGTAAAACTAAAAATATAAAATCGAATTCTAAATGCAAATGCAATATTTTTGTACCTTTTTTTAATGAATTATGGCAATTAAAATGCATACAAAAATACAAGCAAGATACAAAATCATGCAATTAATTCCTAGAAGTTCAAATAATAAAGAGAAATCCTAATTCTAAGGAATTTTATAGGAGTAATTTAAGCGTAGCAAAAATCACGTGCTCACAAAAGTTTACCCATAGCCTCACGAACTCAAATATATAATTTACTCTTAATTCCATACCCAAAATCGTGGTCAAATTCCAAGAATATAAATTTCTAGGTCTTTCTACCAAAACCCCAAATTTCTATCCATTTACATACTAAAATCTATACATAACCGATGTATTTAACTCAAGGTAGGTGGGGGAATAGCTTACCATATCATTGATGATGAAAATCCTCTCTTGAAACCCTCCAAGAATCGCCCAAGCTAAGAAACTATGAGAGGTAATGGCCAAAACCCGAATTTAAAACACCTCTCTGCCTCCAGCACTTTTCGCACCTGCGGTCCTTTGACCGCCTCTGCGGTTCCGCAGGTGCGGTTCAAATACTGCTTCTGTGGTTCCTTACTGGGTTGTCCTTTTCCGCTTCTGCATCTTCTCCACCGCAGTCCCTTCACTTCCTGTCCAAAACTGCATCTGCATCTCTTTTAGCGCAGGTGCGGTCTCCTGACCACATTTGCGGTCCCTTCGCTCTTGAACCAAAATCACATCGCGCCCTCCTACCGCTTCTGTGGCTCCGCACTTGCGGCCAAACCCTCGCAGGTGCAGTTACACCAGATACCAGCAACTTCAGCCTTTCCAAAAATTCCATTTTCGATCCGTTAACCACCTGGTATTAACGAGAGATTGGAAGTCTGGAGACAGACTCTTGAGCCGAAGGGCTTCAAGCTAAGCAGGACGAAGACGGAATACCTCGAGTGTAAGTTCAACACCGGGCCGGGTGAAGTGGACGTGGTTGTGAGGCTTGAGTCATATATTATCCCAAATAGAAGCAGCTTCAAGTATCTTGAGTCGGTTATCCACGAGGGAGGGGAAATCGACGATGATGCCACACACCGTATTGGTGTAGGATGGATGAAGTGGAGGTTAGCATCTGGAGTCTTGTGCGACAAGAGAGTGCCAGCGATACTCAAAGGTAAGTTCTATAAAGCGGTGGTTAGACCCGCCATGATGTATGGGGCTGAGTGTTGGCCTGTTAAGAACTCACATATCCAAATGATAAAAGTAGCTGAAATGAGGATGTTGAGGTGGATGTGTGGGCACACTAGAAAGGATAAGATTAGGAATGATGACATTCGGGAGAAGGTGCATGTGGCCCCTATTGATGACAAGATGCGGGAAGCGAGGCTCAGATGGTTCGGACATGTACAGAGGAGAAGCCCAGATGCTCCAGTAAGGAGGTGTGAGCGACTGATCGTGGAAGGCACGAGAAGAGGTAGAGGGGGCCTAAGAAGTATTGGGGAGAGGTGATCAGGCAGGATATGGCAAGTGTTCAAATTTCTGAGGACATGACACTTGATAGGAAGTTATAGAAGTCGCGTATTATGGTTGTAGGCTAGGAGGTAGTGGACTAGTTCGGTGGGTTTTTGTCTAAGATAGCTAGGGGCAATGTCGAGTTTTACTATTTTTTATTCTCGATGCAGGATCCATTNTTTTTTTTTTTTTATCCTGAGCCGAGGGTCTTTCGGAAACAGCCTCTCTACCCCCTTGGGGTAGGGGTAAGGTCTGCGTACACACTACCCTCCCCAGACCCCACTTGTGGGATTCAACTGGGTTGTTGTTGTTGTTGTAACCACCCGGAATCCACCCGAGGCTCCCGGGACCCCAAACAATCATACCAACCAGTCCCAAAACACATTACGGACTTGCTTGAGGCCTTAAATCATATCAAACAACGCTAAAACCACGAATCAACCTCCAATCCAAGCTTTATGAACTTTGGAATTTCAAACTTCTACTTTCGATGTTTAAACCTATCAAATCACGTCCGATTGACTTCAAATTTTGCCCGCTAGTCATATTCAACATCACGGACCTACTCCAACTTTCGGAATCAGATTCTGACCCCGATATCAAAAAGTCCACTTCCTGTCAAACTTCTTAAAAACCTTAAATTTTCTATCTTAGCCAAATGACTCCAAAATGACCTACGGACCTCCGAATTCACTTTCGATTGCGCTTCCAACTCCAGAATCACTATACAGAGCTATTCACAGACTCGAAATCCCAAACGGATATCGATAACACTGAAATGCACTTCAAGCCGAAATTATGAAATTTCTTCTAAAATGCTAACTTCCACAATAGGCGTTGAAACGATCCCGGGTTATCCAAAATCCGAACCGGGCATACGCCCAAGTCCGAAATCATCATACGATCCTGCTAGAACCTTCAAATCCTGATTCTGAAGTCATTTACTCAAAAATCCCATCCTAGTTAATTCTTTCAACTTTAAGCTCCCGAAATAAGAATTCTCTTTCCAAATCAACTCTGAACTTTCTGAAATTCAATTCCGACCACGCGTACAAGTCATAACACCTAAAATGAAGCTGCTCATGGCCTCGGACCGCTGAACGACGTGTTAGGGCTCAAAATGACCAGTCGGGTCGTTACATTCTCTCCCACTTAAACATACGTTCGTCCTTGAACGTGCTAAGAACTGCGCTGGGGTAGTCTAAAATCACTATTTAACACCTCATGAACCTTCCTGTGCTACCACAACTCAGTTGAGCACTCTGAAGATATTTCATTTTATTCAAGAAAATAAGCCTTAGAGTCCAATTCCAACATCCGGAATTCTATGCTAGGCCTTTTTCCAACATACGCTCATCATATCAATAACTACACGCAGTACCAAGATGTAACTGCATACCTTAGCTGAATTCACACCTTGCACCATTTTACTCATCGGACGACAATAACATTCTCTGATCAATTTAGTCAAAATTTCATGAATCTGATGTTCCCATTGCACCTCATGACCTACATAGGTCTTGCTCTAATTCTTACAATACCGCCATGACGGAAGAGATGTGTAGAAATTCATAACTGACTGTCAAATCAACAAATCATTAGGTCTATACTCCTGACAAGAGCCATCATCTCATTCTAAACCAAATAATGGTCTTACCTCCGTAATATACTTCATATAGTCAGGTTGCACTGATCCTAAATCCAATGATCTCGTCTCACCCAGTACGAACTGCTCAGGCAATAAGCCACCCAGGACATAATCAAAAGTCTTATAAAATGCCACAATGTGCCAACAGGCTACCAATTCGAACGCGATACAATGAAAACAAACTCTGAAAAGGAAATCCAATTACCCCGCTCGCGAATCATACATGCGACGCGGGCTCATAGCTAATACGAGCTTTCCTTAGAAAAATAGGAAACGAAGCACATAAAAACAGATAAAGGGAACTGTGCTCAACATCACACTATTGCTGTGTGCAACCCGATCCACACATAGAACTCACATTAGGAGATATACATCGAGCTAAATTGCTCATTACAGCAAGATACCGAATATCGGTCACAAGCATGCTAGGTGCATAATACCATCCCTAGGGAGACATATAGTGCCATAAGCTACAACTCAAGCACAGCCAAGGTGCGATATACAATCTGAATCTCAAGAGCCATTTTTCTCGTATAACATCATTTCTACGCGGATCCTTAACACATAAGCAATTTTCTCAAGCCGTCTCACAACTCACACTACGCAATGTATCACTACATGAAATATCTGACAACGAAATATCATCTTGACTACTCCCTTATAAGGAGCGCATTACTGAAATGAACACGCCTGGCCTAATATAGAGCCCATATTCCCATTTAGATCCATACACAAACCTCAAGCTGGTTCTGATCGCACTGAACTAGGATAATTACCTTTCAAAGGTCCATAATAACTCCTCTTCCGCTCATAACACATAAGAACATCCATCATAGTCGGAGAAATCATCTGCAGTCCACAGCTCTATAAACCGAGTGCCTTCCAGGCACCAATTCTCAATTAACGACATCACTACAATCTGCACACTTGGTTTAACTCTTTAATCAATCAAGTGACTACATGCCACACTTGTACAATCTTCCTGTGGCACACGCTCCCACAACCTACCATAACAAATAACTGGGTCGTACCTCCAAACCACCAGCTGCACTAGTGCTGAACAGCGATCAAGAATCATTAATCAGGATGCAAAGTCTTTTTCACAAAACACTGATATCAGGTGACGCTGAAGACAATACCAACTTACCTTAAACATCGAAACTCCTTCCCTGCTCTTCCGAGCTTGTGACATCCTTGTCAACACCGAACCATTACCTTGATCTTCACTTTAAGTTCCATACCATTCACTGCACCCAACATACAACATACGATAGAACACGTCCTTCATCATAACTTTGGAACCACTAATGGACTAACACTCCATCATATAGAAACTTTTCACTTAACTCACTTCAGGAGAACCATAGCAGCACATAGGTGAATTCTCATGACCGTAGAATATACAAATCTCTAAGTAGTGGTCTAACCCACCATAACCCTTCTGGGATCCACCTATATGTAACAAGCCATAACAGTGGTATACCTCTAGATAACTTCAATTACGGCGGTCGACAAACTTCACATGTACCGCTACAATTCACTTGCATAATTTGCTGAAGGAACCGATTACTGCCATCAATATGCCAATTCAACCAGGGCTAACCATTCTATCTTCTTTCATTTATCCTTGATTGCCTTAGAAATAATAATAACTCTATTCAACACATAACACCCTCCATCCGTACTCATCCCGAGTGACCTTGAATCATGAGACCATGCTGTCTCAAATCCCACGAACCATTTCGTACCTCCCAATTGCTACATCGCAAGTCAAAACATCATAGAACATTCTGTGCCTCTTCTCATAGGCTGCTATCAAGCTTGATTCTTAACCGTACCTATAGGCTCGAAATCATTAGGCATCATACATAATCTTTTGAATTCACTAGGACCTGTGTTGAGAGCCACCCGCTATGACTTAGCCCCAAATATAATCAACTCCATGAGTCTTCTATCACATGAATGCCCTCTTGGTGAAGAACCCGGCCGAATCACTTCCCTTGGAACCCGCATCTATACAAAGACAACCCTGAATCCCTTACAAATCTGAACAAGAGCCAACAAGGCCAACCATAGCTCACCTTTAACAATCCCTTTGCTCAAATTACCACCTAAGCTCTTTTCCCGTGGCTGAAATAACCCATCAACATGCTAATAACCAGAAACTTTACAAGTAATTAACCATGCAACCCAATCATAGGCAATGGGGCTCTCCCACTTAGCTCGAAGCCACTATTACACAACTCTGGAGTTCACCAGGATTCTTAATCTCTTATTGACATAACCTTGCACAATCAACCGCCAACATTCTCAATATCTTACTATAGAAACCCCCCTTTTATACTCTGAATCATCAACAACCTTCGCACGACTGATCCCTTCGTTGTATAACCAATAGAATTCTTCACAGAAGCCTCGCCAACCACGCGACCGCTAACATGCTCATAGGGATAACCTACCTATAGAAATCACTCCCTGAAATCTTCCAGCGCTACTACACGGGGTATAATCACTACGACATCAATAACCCATCCTGAGTCCAAGCTTACTCTCCAGCTGCACAAGTCCATTCACCTCTCGTGAACATCAATTAAATGTGCGGAAACATTCTTCCAATTCAAAGTTATTTTGCATCCTTCTTCATTCAAGTAGCTCCTTCTCGTTATATCAAATCTCCTGCCGCATAATATCCCATACTTCAAATTAATTCGTAGGCCCAAGTCATCAATCACTAAAATTTCCCCAAATCACTCCAAACTCTTATTAAGGTTCATAGTCATCCTACCCAATGCCCATATGCAACTCTGCCGCTCTCCCACTTTGGCAGAATTCATCCCTTTAATCGACTACTCGACCCTTGGCCTCTTATACTCGGCCTTTTAGAAATTTTTTGCCACCGCCTGACACTTCCCATATGACTATCCTCATCCTTTGTCGCTCAGTTGTTGCCTTAGATAAAATCTATCTTCGTGGCACTTGAACCCAAAATTGTTGCTAAATTTACGCCTTGCGGAAGATCATCTTTCTCATATTGTCGACATTAGAAACACTGATTCAACCCTGAACTGCCGCACCCTGTGATATCTGACAGCCGCATTTTCGATACTATTTCACCATAGTTTGCCCTAAAGGCGAATTGCAGAAGACCATAACACCGGCGAACTTAACACACACAATTGAGGATGGCGATACCACATCGCAGATAAAGATTACACCACACTTGAAAACACCCAGCCTTGCTACTCAATTAACCCAAATCTGAACATTCATAGGCCAATTGATTTTCTCCTGCAGGGAATAATTATCGAATCTCTAGATCATGTACTAAGTAAACCTCCCTTTAAGTCATTCACTGCCATGACATGTAGGCAAACATCCTACCGTCATATCACTACCGCAGAACAATCGTTCATCAGCATCATGGCAACCTGTGCCTAGCCTCAAAGCTCTCAGAAGTACCACTATTGGGCCGAAACAATAAAATATCCTTCTACAAGCGATGATAATAATCCGATCAGCTATACCGGGAGAAACATCCCGTATCACATCTATAGTACCATTATGGGTTTTTTTCAATTCTTGATTTATAACAAGCGGTTCACGTCGCGTAAGATTGAGTAGGAATGAATTAAAGGCATACGCCTCCAAGGATCAAATCGCACGATAAGGAATCAAGAAGGGAAGTGCTCCTAACAGTCCTGCAGCCTTCCAAGGATAAGTACAGACGTCTCTATACCGATCCGCGAGACTCTACTAGACTTGCTCATGACTCATAAGACCCTAGGAACCTAATACTCTGATACCATGTTGTCACGGCCCAAAATCCACTAAGGGTCGTGATGGCGCCGGACACTACTCTTAGGCAAGCCAACCAAAGTGCTTAATCAAATTCCTGTTTTAATAATTTTGAACTCTAGGAGTTTCCTTCAAATTTACAATTGAAAAGATAATTGTTTCAAATCAAATTTAAATGATAAGCGGTTAATGCAAAATACTTCATAACCATTCCAGAACCCGGTGTCACGAGTGCATGAGCAATTTCTAAGAAAATCAAATAAAGTACAACAGCTGTTTGGAATACAATTGGACATAAAATAAATAAAATCCTAAGAGAGACTATACTAGCTATGGATCGCCTCGAGGAAATACAACTCAGCTAATCTCCGTGTCAACCGTGCTGCTATGCCAGTAGGCCACTAGATTTACATATACCTGTGCAAAGAAAATGCACAGAAGTGTAGTATGAATATGAAAATAATGTGTACTCAATGAGTATCCCGTCTAATCGAAGAAGTAGATACGAGAGGTCAACTTTGACACTTACTAAGGGTCCAATAATGTGATTTCAATAAAACATCAAATCGCGGATTTTTACAAACATGATTTTAATCCAATAGAAGGAAACAAGTAAACAATTATTTCTTTTATAGAAAATTTCCAAAATTCCTTTTCATTATTTATCCAAATATTCTTAAGCCACGAAAAGGCAAAACAACTTTAATAAGTTCAAGGCAGCAATACAAGTATGCGCAAATCATGCCGAGGCGTACGGCCCGCTCCAACAAAAAATAAACTGTACACTACCAAGGGTCGAATGACGCGAACCATAGATGCATCTATTATCCCACTCGCAAATCATACATGCGACGCGGTCAAATATAAATAAACACAACAATCAGTCAATCAAGAATTCATTAGGGAGCAATTATCCCAAGAAAATTATATTATCTTTAAAAAATTCAAGAAAATAAAGTTTAATCATTTTAGAAATTTATTTACTAATTCGATGTGTTTTAAGCAATTCAAGCTATCAATAGGTTCACAAATAATCCAAGTATAGCATGCTTTTGGGTCCTAACTACCTGGACAATAGCATAATAGTAGCTATGCACGGACTCTCGTCACCTCGTGCGTATGTATCCCCCCCACAATTAGGAGCACATAACCAATTATTTCACCGATGGGGACAATTCCCTCTTACAAGATTAGAAAGGAGACTCACCTTGCTTCGAAGATCCATAACCAACATTCCACGCCCTTCCAAAGACTCTAATTGATACACAACGCTCCAAAACTAGCCAATAATTACGCAAGTCCATTAATATATGCTCAATTATTCATTACGGTCTAATTTATAGCAATTCCCAACCCCGATTGAAAAGTTGACGAAAACGCCTTGGGCCCACGTGCCCGGATTTCCAAACTTTTTGAAGAATAAGTTTACCCATAGCCTTGTTGATACCTAATTTTTTCCTATGTATTTTTCACATACAAAATACTTTCAAAATAACATGTATATGCATATATAAGCATGCCCAAGGATTTTGGTATTTTTCCTAATTTATAAAGATTTTTAAAATCAATTTATTATCCGTTTTTAGCAGCACAAAATCAGTAATTATTAACAACTCCTTTTCTTTTGGGAATTGGGTTTGCAATTTGAAGAGTCGCCACCTAATGATTAAGTGCATTAGGACACTTTGAAGAAATTTAACTTAAAAAATGACTAGAGAATGGGTAAGGGCTTGAAATTATCTCGAGGGGAAGGTATTAGGCACCCCTCAAGATCCACTAGTGTGGTTCCCAACCATGCTATAATTGTGATTTTAAATACAAACAACGAATACAAGCAAGCATTGTGAATACTAGGTACTTTCACATAATGGTTGCAAATAAAAGAAGTACATATGTTTTAAAGAGTGCTGAAATTTGGAAGATTTTATAATTAAAGAGAAGATGCACAAGTAAAGGGGAAGGGGTCAAATAATTAATGCAAGTAAATTAGAAAAGAAGCAAAAGGGGCGGAGGAACAGTATAAAAAGTCGGACAATTTAAAGAGATATTTTGCATAATAGGTGCAAGTAATTGAAGTAAAAGAAGAAATTGAAGAACTGAAAACTAAGCAACTTTAAAATTCTAACAAAAAAAAAAGTAAAGAGGGAAGGGGGTCCTAGGTTTATAAATAACATGGATTACCCCACACAACACCCGGTAACCATTTATACACGTGGTGTTATCGCGTGGTCATCATATCTATGTCTACCCTTACCCACCCCCTTAAGGTATTAAATGCGAAATAGTGTCGTTACTTATTGCATGCTAGTACCCGCCCCAATCTTAACAGTCTCGGAGGCATTTGGGATTACTAATCCTAAAGGGAATAGTGATTTGGCTTTTGAGAGTTTTAAAAAGGAAACACATATTAGTTTAAATTGCAGGGTTTCTAATATTGTCTTTCAATATTAGACACTTTTCTAAGTAACATGACGACCCGTTTTGTTTGATTTGTCTGCTTTATATATGAGAAATTCTGCTTTCAAAAAGGTTTTGCCAACTACTAATTAACTCTCAATTACTCTTAATAAGGCTTGACTAATTGATACTGATTTTCCTTTAATTGAACCTTCTTTACCTTTTCCCGGCTTGGTTCATTCGAACAAAGCCTGTGATTTTGATTTCACTGGCTGTTTGATTGATTCCCTTTCCTTATTTTTCACAAATCGTGTACCACTGGACTTTTCCTAAAATAAATTCCCATGTATTTACCCCTTTTGTGTTACTTTGGAAAAGATTTCAATCAAATTTCTTTCTTTATTTTTCTCCTACCTGTCACGACCCATTTTCCTTAATAGGTCACGATGGCGCCCGACACCATTTGTCAGGCCAGCCAACGTGGAAGTATAATTAAATTCTCATTTTTACCTTTGCCAAAAACCACCATAATAGATTTTTCCAATTTAAGGTTAAAACCAGTAAAGATCAATAAAGATAGTTATACAACCCAAAATAAATGTCTACCACTTTGTGTGCCAGAACCTGGTGTCACAAGCTACGGGCAACTTGTAGAATATACACAAAAGAATAATACCCTATCCTACTGTCTGAATCAGGATAGACAGAAACAACAAAATTACAAAGAAATACTTCTTCGGCTGCGGATCGGCATGAAAGGAAAGCAGCTCACCGTAGAAGTGCCAGACGTGCTCACTGATACGCACCAGAATGATGTCCAGATCCACCGGCCTCAAATCCTGTACATTTAAGTACAGAAGCGCAGTATGAGTACATAAACATGTACCCAGTGAGTATCCCATCTAATCTCGAAGAAGTAGAGACGAGAAGTCGACTCGATACTTACTATGGTCAGTTAATATATATATGAGTATGATGTGTTCTAATCATGGAAATTACAAGCATCAGCAGTTTATGGCAAGTGGCATAAGTCAGGTATTTCACTGCATCAAGTTTATAATTTATCATTTGAGATAATAGAAACATAAAGCAAGTATAAGCTTTCCCACAACTAACATGCACACATAGTATCGAGGCGACGGCCCAAACCAACAGAAAGAAACTGTGCACTTGCCGAGGGTCGACGACACGCCTATAGATGCATCTATTCATACCGAGGCGCTCGTCCTGATCCACAAATAAGGATAAAATATCAAGTTCACACACATGGCACATAAATGGTCAAAAACACCAAGCCAAGCTTAAGTAACTATACAAGTATGTTCTTATTCCCTTTTTAAGTCTCTAGTATACACTAAGTGTTCATAATAACAAGTTAACATAAGAGATATATTTAATAGGAATGTTGTGGGTCCTAAGCTACCCGGACATTTAACATAGAAGTAGCTACGCAGAGGCTCTCGTCACCTAGCGCGTGCGTAGTCCCCGCATTTAGCAACAAATACTTAATCATTAATCGTATGGTGACAATTCTCTCCTACGAGGTTAGAAAGGAGACTCACCTCCCTCTGAAGCACACTTCCAATATCAAGAATAAGCCCAAACCCTCAATTCATAGCCAAACGAGCACAAACTAATTAAAATAAAGCAAGAACTAGTCAATAAGGGCTTACTAGGTTAAATTCTAATTGTTTAAGCAATTTCCTAACCATTAATACAAGTTTCCTAAGTTCTGACCCCGGGCCCGCGTGCCCGGATTTCAAGATTTTTTGAAGGAAGTTGTTCTCTATCACCTAAGGATCACAAATATATGATTTTTAGTTCATTACATGGCAAGTTACATGATTAAATCTTAGTTTTATTAAAACCCTAGGTCTAGCTCAAATCCTTGATTTTTACTAAATTTTTAGTGTTTAATCTACCTAATATACATGTATTTAATCTAAGGATGAAGGGAAATTACTTACCTTACCAAGTTATGTGGAAACCCTCTCTTGGAAGAACCCAAATCGCCTAAGTGAAGAGTGAAGGATGAGAGAAATGAGTTTGAGTTCGTATTAAATGAACCCTTTTGTCCCTAGTTATTTTCGCATCTGCGGAAGTATTTCTGCTTCTGCAGAATCCGCTTCTGGAAAAATTGGCCGCTTCTGCGGCTTTTGGAAATTGGGACTGGACCGCTTCAGTGGTCTGAGGGCCGCATAGGCGGAACCGCTTCTGTGGTCCCTGGGCCGCTTCTGTGGTTTCCCCTGGCCTGCCCCTTCTCCGCTTCTGCGATCAAATGATCGCATCTACGGTCCCACTTCTGTGGTCCAAGAACCGCAGATGCGGTTATGATATAAGCACCAAACTTCAGTTATTTTCCAAATTCTAACTTCATTCAAGCCTCGCTTGTTTGACGCTCGGGGCTCCCGTGCCCCGTTAGAACATACCGACAAGTCTGAAATCACGAGGCGGACCCACTCGAACCCTCAAAACACTCAAAACAACGCTAAATTGAGTAATAAAACCCCAAAACCCAATATTTCAAATCATTGAACTTCAAGTTCTAAATTCTCCTCAACGGGTCAAAACGCCCTTAAACTACTCGGATTGACACCAAATTTTACAGGTAAGTCTTAACTGATATTTCAGACTTGTACCAAGTTTCGGAATTGAAATCCGAACCCGATACCTAAGAAAACAATGATTTCTTAGTTTATGTAAATCTTTCAAACTTTAACTTAACAATTTCACATAAAAATTCATTACTCGGGCTAGGGACCTCAAAATTCGATTCCGGACATACGCCCAAGTCCCATATTTTCCCACGGACCCTCAGAAATTGTCAAATCACAATTCCAGGTCCGTTTCCCCAAAATGTTGATCAAAATAAAACTTGGCCTTTTTAGAGAAACTTAAAGAAGCAACTAGACCTATTCTTGCTCAAAACTCTTCCAACTTCCGAACCAACCATCCCCGCAAACCATAAATTAATTAAAGCAAGTGCGGGAAGTTTTATTTAAGGGAACGGGGTTAAAAAATGCAAAACGACCAGTCAGATTGTTACATTCTCCATCTCTTAAACAAACGTTCGTCCTCGAACGGACATAGAAAAGTACCTGGACTGCTGAATAAGTATGGATATCTTCTCCGCATGTCCTCCTCGGACTCCCAGGTCGCCTCCTTGATACATCCTCTTGGACCTCGACTGGCGGTCCTGTCTATCAACAATGGCAACTGGCTCCTCCTCGTAGCCCAAGCTCTCATCTAACTGAATGGTACTGAAATCCAACACGTGTGAATAGTCGGCATGATACTTCCGAAGCATCGATACAAGGAAGACTGGATGAACTCCTAATAAACTGGGACGTAAAGCAAGCTCATAGGAAACCTCTCCAACTCGCCTCAATACCTCGAAGGGGCCAATAAACCTTGGGCTCAACTTGCCCTTCTTTCAAAACCTTCTCGCCAATCATGAATGATACATTGCGCGCCTTCTGATCCACGTAACTCTTCTGCCTGGACTGAGCTGTGCGGAGCCTCTCCTGAATCAACTTTACCTTATCCAAAGAATCCTGAACCAAATCTATACCAAGTAACTTAGCCTCACCAGGCTCAAACCACCCGATAGGAGAATGACAACGCCGACCATATAATGCCTCATACGGGGCCATCTCTATGCTGAACTGGTAGCTGTTATTATATGCAAATTTCGCCAAGGGTAAGAAATGATCCCACTGCCCTCCAAAGTCAATCACACATGCTTTAAGCATATCCTCTAAAATCTGAACTGTCCGCTCCAACTGCCCGTTAGTCTGAGGATGGAATGTCGTGCTAAGCTCTACGCGGGCCCCCAACTCACTCTGAACAGCTCTCTAGAAATGGGAAGTGAACTGAGGGCCTCTGTCTGATATGATGGAAACCCCGCACACCGTGTAACCTAACTATCTACCGAATGTAAATCTGAGCATATCTCTCCGCCGTATAAGTAGTCGCCACTGGAATGAAGTGGGCTGACTTGGTCAACATATCCACAATAACCCACACCGAATCAACCTTCTACTGAGTCTGCGGCAACCCAACCACGAAATCCATGGTGATGCGCTCCCACTTCCATTCCTGAATAGGCATCTGCTGAAGTAGGCCACCTAGCCTCTGGTGCTCATATTTGACCTGTTGGCAATTCAAACATCTAGCAACATACTCTACTATGTCCTTCTTCATTCTCCACCACCAGTAATGCTGTCTCAAGTCACAATACATCTTTGTGGCACCCGGATGAATGGAATACCTTGAACTGTTGGCCTCCTCTAGAATCCTCTCTCTCAAGCCATCAACATTAGGGATACATACACGGCCCTAAAGCCGTAACACACCATCCTCGCCAATATAAATCTCCTTGGCACCTCCCTGAACTACCGTCTCTTTGAGAACCGCCAAATGTGGATCATCGAACTGTCGGGCCTTAATCTGCCCCAATAATAAAGGCTGAGCAACCACACATGCTAGAACTCGTCTAGGCTCCGAAATGTCTAATATCACAAGTCTGTTAGCTAAAGACTCAATGTCCAAAGCTAATGGTCTCATCTCAGCAGGAATGAATGCCAAGCTACCTATACTCTCCGCCTTCCTACTCAAGGTACGCGCGACCACATTCGCCTTGCCTAGATGATAAAGAATGGTAATGTCATAATCCTTTAGTAACTCAAGCCACCAGCGCTGCCTCAAATTAAAATCCCTCTGCTTGAACAAATGCTGCAAGCTGCGATGGTCGGTGTAAACCTCACATGACACCCCATACAAATAATGCCTCCATATCTTGAGAGCATGAACAATCGCTACCAAATCTAGATCGTGCACAGGGTGATTCTTCTCATGAAATTTCAGCTGACATGAAGCATATGCAATAACTCACCCCTCTTGCATCAATACACATCCCAAGCCAACGCGTAAAGCATCACAATACATTGTATACATCCCTGAACCGGAAGGCAATACAAGAACTGGTGCCGTAGTTAAAGCCGTCTTGAGCTTTCAGAAGCTCTCCTCACAATCATCAGACTAACAGAATGGAGGACCCTTTTGGGTCAATCTGGTCAGAGGTGATGCAATGGATGAAAACCCTACACAAGTCGCCGGTAATAACCTGCTAACCCTAAGAAAATCCTGATCTCGATCACTGAAGTAGGACGTGGCCAACTCTGAACTGCCTCAATCTTCTTGGGATCCACCTTAATACCCTCTCCTGACACTACATGCCCCAAGAATGCTACTGACTCTAGCCAAAACTCACACTTGGAGAACTTAGTATAAAGCTGCAGCTCTCGCAAGGTCTAAAGCATTATCTCAAATGCTGCTCGTGCTCCCCCAGGCTAAGTGAGTATATCAAGATGTCATCAATGAAGATGATGACAAAAGAATCAATATTAAGGCCTAAACATCCTGTTCATCAACTCCATAAATGTCGTTGGAGCATTAGCCAAGCCAAAGGTCATCACCAGAAACTCATAGTTGCCATACCTTGTCCTGAATGCAGTTTTTGGAACATCTGAATCCCGAATCTTTAGCTGATGATACCCTGACCTCAAGTCAATCTTAGAGAACACCCTAGCACCCTACATCTGGTCAAACAAATCATCAATACTGGGCAATGGATACTTGTTCTTGATGGTGACTTTGTTCAACTAGCGGTAATCAATGCACATCCGCATAGTCCCATCCTTCTTCTTCCCGAATAGCACTGGTGCACATCAAAGCGATACACTGGGCCTAAAAAAACCCTTTGCTAACAACTCCTCCAACTGCTCCTTCAGCTCCTTAGGAGCCATACGGTATGGCGGGATAGATATAGGCCGAGTGCCTGGAGACAAATCAATACAGAAATCAATATCACGATCCGAAGGCATGCCAGGAAGATCAGAAGGAAAAACATCCACGAACTCTCAGACTAGTGGCACTGAATCAATCGCCGGAGACTCTGTGGTGGTATTTCGCACATAAGCTAAATAAGCCAAACACCCCTTCTCCACCATGCGCTGAGCCTTCAGGAAAGAAATAACCCTACTACGTGTATCAACTGTGGAACCCTTCCACTCCAATCTCGGCGACCCTGGCATTGCTAGAGAAACTGTCTTAGCAATCTAGAATGGCGTGATATGGAGATAACAAATCCATGCCCAGGATAACCTCAAAATCGATCATATCGAGCAACAGAAGATCTACTCTAGTCTCAAAACCACAAAAAGTAGCCACACAAGATCGGTGGATCCGGTTCACAACCATAGAATCACCCACATGAGTGGACACATGAATAGGAACACCCAAGGGCTCAGGAGAAATAGCCAAGAAACGAGCAAACAGAGATGATACATATGAATAAGTAGACCCTGGATCAATTAATATCGATGCATCTCTATTGCTGACGGAGATAATACCTGTGATGACGGCATCTGAGGCCAATGCATCCGGCCTGGCTGGAAGAGCATAGAATCTAGCCGGAGCACCGGCTGTCTGGCCTCCACCTGAGTGAGGAGTAGTTGGCTGACCTCTCCCTGTCTGGCCTCCACCTCTGGATCGGCCTCTACTAGTCTGCCCTCCACCTCTAGGTGGCTGGGCCGCTGGTGCTGGAGTCACGGGCTGCTGCCCCTGCTGTACTGCCTTGCCCCTAAGCCTGGGGCAGTATCTCCTCATGTGGCCTGTGTTACCGCACTCAAACAAATATGGTGCGGCGACCTGATGCCCTGATGACTATCCCTGATGACTCGTAGATCCAGTGCGAGGAGACTACTCCGGTGGACAATATGAAGTCTCCGGCATAGCACTGAAGTAGGGACCAGAAGAACCCTGAGGACCTGAATACCCACTGGAAGAACCCTGAATAGCTGGCGGGCGGTAGGAACTCTCTGGAATGGCACTAAAATAGGGACTTGCTGGAGCACCCCAGGCAGGAGGTGGTGGTGCTGAAGATGGGGGCTTACTGGGCTGACCCCTCCCATACTGACCTCTGCCCCTAGGTGGGGCACCTCTGAACTTTCCAAAGAATATGGCTCTCTTGTCCTACTGTATCAGCTCCCTGCCCCTCTAGCGATACCCCTCAATCAGGTGAGCAATCTCGACCACGAGCTGATACTCTATACCCATCTCCACCTCTCGGGCCATACTCGATTGAATACTGGGCTGCAATCCGGCGACAAACCTCCGCACTCTCTCTGCATCCGTAAGGAGTATCATAAGTGCATGGCGAGATAACTCAGAAAACCTCGCCTCATAGTCGGTCAGAGACATCTGACCCTTCTCAAGGTGCACAAACTGATACCGCAGCTCTTCCCTCTCAGAGGGCGGAATATACTTGTCTAGGAACAGCTATACAAACTGACCCCAGGTGATGGGAGGAGAACCGGCGGGCCTACCAAGAACATAGGACTGCCACCATCTACGGGCCCTACCTTCATGCTGAAAAGTAGTGAAGTCGACTCCATGCAACTCCAATATCCTCATAGCATGCAGTCTGTCCCTGCACCTATCAATGAAGGCCTGAGCATCCTCATGACGCTCACCCCAGAAGATTGGAGGGTGAAGTCTGGTCCATCTCTCTAGTAACTTCTGTGGATCGAACTCCACAGCTGGCTTGGGCTGGGGTGCCTCTGCAACAACTGGTTGAACCCCCTCTGCGGGTAGTGCACCTGGAGTCTGATATACCACTGCTGCATGACCTGGAGCCTGAGTAGTAGGGGTCTGTGCTCTCCCTCTAGCCTGCGAAGCAGCTGGGTCTGCTGGAAATAAACCAGCCTGAGTCATAGTGTCCATGAACCGAAGCATGCGGCCCATGACCTCCTGAAATCCTCTCGTCCTGCTCCTCAACAATGGGATCCTCCGTAGGATCTGCTGGTGATGCATCTGGAATAGCTCTGGGATGCCCGCGTCCCCTACCGCAAGCTGGTGCCTTCCCCCAGCCTTTACCTCGGCCTCTAGCAATGGGGGGAGCAGCTCCTCCCAGGTCCGGAACATCGGCGGTACGAGTCCTCACCATCTGTGAGAGAATAGAAGAGGGAAATTTAGCACACTGACCACTGTAGAATAGAAATGAATAAAGAGTAGTTTTTCCTAGTACCCTATAGCCTCTCGAAGATAAATACAAACGTCTCCGTACCGACCTACAAGACTCTATTAGGTTTGCCGATAACCTGCGAGACCTACGTGAACCTAGTGCTATGATACCATGTTGTCACGACCCATTTTCCATAATAGGTCATGATGGCGCCCGACACCATTTGTCAGGCCAGCCAACGTGGAAGTATAATTAAATTCTCATTTTTACCTTTGCCAAAAACCACCATAATAGATTTTTCCAATTTAAGGTTAAAACTAGTAAAGATCAATAATGTATAAAGATAGTTATACAACCCAAAATAAATGTCTACCACTGTGTGTGCCAGAACATGGTGTCACAAGCTACGGACAACTAGTAGAATACACACAAAAGAATAATACCCTAGTCAGGATAGACAGAAACAACAAAAATACAAAGGAAAACTTGTTCGCCTGCGGATCAGCATGAAAAGAAAGCAGCTCACCGTAGAAGTCCCAGACATGCTCACCGATACGCACCAGAATGATGTCCGGATCCACCTGCCTCAAATCCTTTACATTTAAGTACAGAAGTGTAGTATGAGTACATAAAAAACATGTACCCAGTAAGTATCTCATCTAATCTCGAAGAAGTAGAGACGAGAAGTCGACTCGATACTTACTATGGTTAGTTAATATATATATATGAGTATGATGTGTTCTAATCATGGAAATTATGAGCATCAGCAGTTTATGGCAAGTGGCATAAGTCTAATATTTCGCTGCATCAAGTTTATAATTTATCATTTGAGATAATAGAAACATAAAGCAAGTATAAGCTTTCCCACAGCTAACATGCGCACACAGTACCGAGGAGACGGCCCGAACCAATAGAAAGCAACTATGCACTTGCCGAGGGTCGACGGCGCGCCTATAGATGCATCTATTCATACTGAGGCGATCGGCCCGATCCACAAATAAGGATAAAATATCAAGTTCACACACGTGGCACATAAATGGTCAAAACCACCAAGCCAAACTTAAGTAACTATACAAGTATGCTCTTATTCCCTTTTTAAGTCTCTAGTATGCGCTAAGTGTTCATAATAACAAGTTAACATAAGAGATATATTTAATAGGCATGTTGTGGGTCCTAAGCTACTCGGACATTTAGCATAGTAGTAGCTACGCACGGGCTTTCGTCACCTAGCGCGTGCGTAGTCCCCGCATTTAGCAACAAATATTTAATCATTAATCCTATGGGGACAATTCCCTCTTACGAGGTTAGAAAGGAGACTCACCTCGCTCCGAAGCGCACTTCCAATATCAAGAATAAGCCCAAACCCTCAATTCGTAGCCAAACGAGCACAAACTAATTAAAATGAAGTAAGAACTAGTCAATAAGGTCTTACAAGGTTAAATTCTAATTGTTTAAGCAATTTCCTAACCATTAATACAACTTTCCTAAATTTCGACCCCGGGCCCGCATGCCCGGATTCCAAGACTTTTCGAAGGAAGTTGTTGTCTATCACCTAAGGATCACAAATATATGATTTCTAGTTCATTACATGGCAAGTTACATGATTAAATCTTAGTTTTATTAAAACCCTAGGTCTAGCTCAAATCCTTGATTTTTACTAAATTTTTAGTGTTTAATCTACCTAATATACATGTATTTAATCTAAGGATGAAGGGAAATTACTTACCTTACCAAGTTATGTGGAAACCCTCTCTTGGAAGAACCCAAATCGCCTAAGTGAAGAGTGAAGGACGAGAGAAATGAGTTTTAGTTCACATTAAATGAACCCTTCTATCCCAAGTTATTTTCACATTTGTGGAAGCATTTCCGCTTCTGCGGAAATTGGCCACTTCTGCGTCTTTTAGAAATTGGGGCGGGACCGCTTCTGCGGTCTGGGGGCAGCATAGGCGGAACCGCTTCTGCGGTCCCTGGGCCGCTTCTGCGGTTTCCCCTGGTCTGCCCCTTCTCCACTTCTATGATCAAATGAACGCATATGCGGTCCAAGAACCATAGATGCGGTTATGACAGAAGCAGCAAGCTTCAGTCATTTTCCAAATTCTAACTTCACTCGAGCCTCACTCGTTTGATGCTCGGGGCTCCCGTGCCCCGTCCGAACATACCGACAAGTCTGAAATCACGAGTCGGACCTACTCGAACCCTCAAAACACTCAAAACAATGCTAAATTGAGGAATCAATCCCCAAAACCCAATATCTCAAATCATTGAACTTCAAGTTCTAAATTCTCATCCAACGGGTCAAAACGCCCTTAAACTACTCGGATTGGCACCAAATTTTACGGGTAAGTCTTAACTGATATTTCGTACTTGTACCCAATTTTGGAATCGAAATCCAAACCCGATACCTAGGAGAACAATGATTTCTTAGTTTATGTAAATCTTTCAAACTTTAACTTAACAATTTCACATAAAAATTCATTACTCGGGATAGGGACCTCGGAACTCGATTCCGGGCATACGCCCAGGTCCCATATTTTCCCACGGACCCTCAGAAATTGTCAAATCACAATTCTGGGTTTGTTTTCCCAAAATGTTGACCGAAGTCAAACATGTCCTTTTTAGAGAAGCTTAAAGAAGCAACTAGACTTATTCTTGCTCAAAACTCTTCCAACTTCCAAACCACCCGTCCCTGCAAGCCATTAATTAGTTAAAGCAAGTACGGGAAGTTTTATTTAAGGGAACGGGATTCAAAAATGCAAAATGACCAGTCGGGTCGTTACATTCTGCACCTCTTAAACAAACGTTCGTCCTCGAACGGACATAGAAAAGTACCTGGACTGCTGAATAAGTGGGGATATCTACTCCGCATGTCCTTCTCGGACTCCTAGGTTGCCTCCTCGACTGGTTGGCCCCTCCACTGGACTCTTAACGCAGAAATCCTCTTGGACCTCAACTGGCGGTCTTGTTTATCAACAATGGCAACCGGCTCCTCCTCGTAGTCCAAGCTCTCATCTAACTGAATGGTACTGAAATCCAACACGTGTGAATAGTTGGCATGATACTTCTAAAGCATCGATACATGGAAGACTGGATGAACTCCTGATAAGATAGGAGGTAAAGCAAGCTCATAGGAAACCTCTTTAACTCGCCTCAACACCTCGAAGGGGCCAATAAACCTTGGGCTCAACTTACCCTTCTTTCCGAACTTCATAGTGCCCTTCATGGGCGAAACCTTCAGGAGAATCTTCTCGCCAATCATGAATGATACATCGCACGCCTTCTGATCCGCGTAACTCTTCTGCCTAGACTGAGCTGTGCGGAGCCTCTCCTGAATCAACTTTACCTTATCCAAGGTATCCTGAACCAAATCTGTACCAAGTAACTTAGCCTCACCAGGCTCAAATCACTCGATAGGAGAACGACAATGCCGACCATATAATGCATCATATGGGGCCATCTCTATGCTGGACTGATAGCTGTTATTATATGCAAATTCTGCCAAGGGTAAGAACTGATCCCATTGCTCTCCAAAGTCAATCACACATGCTCTAAGCATATCCTCTAAATCTGAACTGTCCACTCTGACTGCCCGTCGGTCTGAGGATGGAATGTCGTGCTAAGATCTATGCAGGTCCCCAACTAACTCTGAACAGCTCTCCAGAAATGGGAAGCGAACTGAGGGCCTGTGTCTGATATGCTGGAAACCGGCACACCGTGTAACCTAACTATCTCCCGAATGTAAATCTGAGCATATCTCTCCGCCGTATAAGTAGTCGCCACTGGAATGAAGTGCGCTGACTTGGTCAACCTATCCACAATAACCCACACCGAATCAACCTCACGCTAAGTCCGCGGCAACCCAACCACGAAATCCATGGTGATGCGCTCCCACTTCCATTCTAGAATGGGCATCTGCTGAAGTAGGCCACCTGGCCTCTGGTGCTCATATTTGACCTGCTGACATTTCAAATATCTAGCAACATACTTCACTATGTCCTTCTTCATTCTCCGCCACCAGTAGTGCCGTCTTAAGTCACGATACATCTTTGTGTCACCCGGATGAATGGAATACCTCGAACTGTGGGCCGCCTCTAGAATCCTCTCTCTCAAGCCATCAACATTAGGGACACATACATGGCCCTAAAGCCGTAACACACAATCCTCGCCAATAGAAATCTCCTTGGCACCTCCCCGAAGTACCGTCTCTTTGAGAATCGCCAAATGTGGATCATCGAAATGTCGGGACTTAATCTGTCCCAATAACGAAGACTAAGCAACCACATATGCTAGAACTCGGCTGGGCTCCGAAATGTCCAATCTCACAAGTCCATTAGCTAATGACTGAATGTCCAAAGCTAATGGTCTCATCTCAGCAGGAATGAATGCCAAGCTACCTATACTCTCTGCCTTCCTACTCAAGGCATCCGCGACCACATTCGCCTTGCCTGGATGATAAAGAACGATAATGTCATAATCCTTTAATGACTCAAGCCACCGGAGCTGCCTCAAATTAAGATCCCTCTGCTTGAACAAATGCTGCAAGCTACGATGCTCGGTGTAAACCTCACATGACACCCCATACAAATAATGCCTCCATATCTTGAGAGCATGAACAATCGCCGTCCAATTATAGATCGTGCACAGGGTAATTCTTCTCATGAACTTTCAACTGACTTGAAGCATATAAAATAACTCTCCCCTCCTGCATCAATACACATCCCAAACAACTGCGAAAAGCATCGCAATACACTGTATACATCCCTGAACCAGAAGGTACAAGAACTGGTGTCGTAGTCAAAGCCGTCCTGAGCTTCTGGAAGATCTCCTCACAATCATCACACCAAAAAAATGGAGCACCCTTTTGGGTCAATCTGGTGAGAGGTGATGCAATAGATGAAAAGCCCTGCACAAATCGCCGGTAATAACCTGCTAACCCTAAAAAACTCCTGATCTCGGTCACTGAAGTAGGACGTGGCCAACTCTGAACTGCCTCAATCTTCTTGGGATCCATCTTAATACCCTCTCCTGACACTACATGCCCCAAGAATGCTACTGACTCTAGCCAAAACTCACACTTGGAGAACTTAGCATAAAGTTGCTGCTCTCGCAAGGTCTGAAGCACTACTCTCAAATGCTGCTCGTGCTCCCCCAAACTACGTGAGTATATCAAAGTTGTCGTCAATGAAGACGATGACAAAAGAATAAATATAAGGCCTGAACACCATGTTTATCAAGTCCATAAATGCTGATGGAGCATTAGTCAAGCCAAAGGACATCACTAGAAACTCATAGTGGCCATACCTAGTCCTGAATGCAGTTTTTGGAACATCTGAATCCCGAATCTTCAGCTGATGATACCCTGACCTCAAGTCAATCTTAGAGAACACCCTAGCACACTGCAGCTGGTCAAACAACTCATTAATACAGGGCAATGGATACTTGTTCTTGATGGTGACTTTGTTCAACTGGCGGTAACTAATGCACATCCGCATAGTCCTATCCTTCTTCTTCACGAATAGCACTGGTGCACCCCAAGGCGATACACTGGGCCTAACAAACCCCTTTGATAACAACTCCTCCAACTGCTCCTTCAGCTCCTTAGGAGCCATACGGTATGGCGGGATAGATATAGGCTAAGTGTCTGGAGCCAAATAAATACAGAAATCAATATCACGATCCGGAGGCATGCTAGGAAGATCAGAAGGAAAAAAATTGATGAACTCTCGGACTACTGGCACTGAATCAATCGTCGGAGACTCTGCGGTGGTGTCTCGCACATATGCTAAATAAGCTAAAAACTCTTCTCCACCATGCGCTGAGCCTTCAGGAAAGAAATAACCCTGCTAGGTGTATCAAATGTGGAACCCTTCCACTCCAATCTCGGTGACCCTGGCATCGCTAGAGAAACAGTCTTGGCATGGCAATCTAGAACAGCGTGATATGGAGATAGCCAATCCATGCCCAAGATAACCTCAAAATCAATCATATCAAGTAACAGAAGATCTGCTCTAGTCTCAAAACCACAGAAAGTAACCACACAAGACCAGTAGATCCGGTTCACAACCACAAAATTACCCACAGGAGTGGACACATGAACAGGAAGGAAACGCGCAAATAGAGATAATACATATGAATAAGTAGACCCTGGATCAAATAATAGCGATGCATCTCTACCGTTGACGGAGATAATACCTGTGATGACGACATCTGAGGCCAATGCATCCGGCATGGCTGGAAGAGCATAGAATCTAGCTGGAGCACCGACTGTCTGGCCTCCACCTGACTGAGGAGTAGCTGGCTGACCTCTCTCTATCTGGACTGTACCTCTGGATCAGCCTCTACTAGTTTGCCCTCCACCTCTAGGTGGCTGGGCCGCTGGTGCTGGAGTCATGGCCTGCTGCCCCTGCTGTACTACCTTGTCCCTAAGACTAGGGCAGTATCTCCTCATGTGGCCTATGTCACTGCACTCAAAACAACATAGTGCGGCGACCTGCTACCCTGATGACTATCCCTGATAACTCGTAGATCCCGTGGTAGGAGCCTGGATAGTCGGTGGACGATATGAAGTCTCCGGAATAGCACCGAAGTAAGGAACAGAAGAACCCTGAGAACCTGAATACCCACTGGAAGAACCCTGAATGGCTGGCAGGTGGTAGGAACTCTCTGGCATGGCACTGAAATAGGGACGTGCTGGAGCACCCCGGGCGGGAGGTGGTGGTGCTGAAGATGGGGGCTTACTGGGCTGAACCCTCCCATACTGACCTCTGCCCCTAGCTGGGGCACCTCTGAACTCTCCAACGAATCTGGCTCTCTTGTCCTACTGTAGCTGCTCCCTGCCCCTCTGGCGATACCCCTATATCCGGCGAGCAATCTCGACCACAAGCTGATACTCTGTACCCATCTCCACCTCTTGGGCCATACCTGATCAAATACTGGGCTGCAATCCGGGGACAAACCTCCTCACTCTCTCTGCATCCGTAGGGAGTATCATAAGTACATTGCGAGATAACTCAGAAAACCTCGCCTCATAGCCGGTCACAGACATCTGACCCTGCTCAAGGTGCTCAAACTGATACCGTAGCTCTTTTCTCTCAAAGGGCAGAATATACCTGTCCAGGAACAATTGTACAAACTGACCCAGGTTATGGGAGGAGAACCGGCAGGCCTACCAAAAACATAGGACTGCTACCATCTACGGGCCCTGCCCTCAAGCTGAAAAGTAGTAAAGTCGACTCCATGCTACTCCAATATCCTCATAGCGTGCAGTCTGTCCCTGCACCTATCGATAAAGTCTTGAGCATCCTCATGACGCTCACACCCGAAGACTGGAGGGTGAAGTCTGGTCCATCTATCTAGTAACTTCTACGGATCAAACTCCACAGCTGGCCTGGACTGGGTGCCTCTGCAACAACTAGCTGAACCCCTCTGCGGGTAGTGCACCCGGAGTCTGATATACCGCAACTGCATGACCTGAAGCCTGAGTAGTAGGGGTCTGTGCTCCCCCTCCAGCCTGCGAAGCAGCTCGGTCTGCTGGAAATAAACCAGCCTAAGTCATAGTGTCCATAAACCGAAGCATGCGGCCCATGACCTCCTGATATCCCGGCGCAGTCATGAAATCCACCGGAGTAGGCACAGCTACGGGCACCTCGCCCTGCTATTCAATAATGGGATCCCCCATAGGATCTACTAGTGGTTCATCTGGAATAGCTCTGGGACGCCCGCGTCCCCTATCGTGGGCCGGCGCCCTCCCCCGACCTCTACCTCGGCCTCTGGCAACGAGGGGAGCAACTCCTCCCGAGTCCGGAACATCGGCGGTACGAGTCCTCACCATCTGTGAGAGAATAGAATAGGGAAAGTTAGCTCACTGACCACTGCACAATAGAAATGAATAAAGAGTAGTTTTTCCTAGTACCCTATAGCCTCTCGAAGATAAATACAGACGTCTACGTACCGATCTAGAAAACTCTATTAGGTTAGCCCATAACCTGTGAGACCTATGTGAACCTAGTGCTCTGATACCATGTTTTCACGACCCATTTTTCATAATGGGTGATGATGGCGCCACACCATTTGTCAGGCCAGCCAACGCGGAAGTATAATTAAATTCTCATTTTTACCTTTTCCGAAAACCACCATAATAGATTTTTCCAATTTAAGGTTAAAATTAGCAAAGATCAATAATGTATAAAGATAGTTATACAACCCAAAATAAATGTCTACCACTGTGTGTGCCAGAACCTGGTGTCATAAGCTACGGGCAACTAGTAGAATATACATAAAAGAATAATACCCTATCCTAATGTCTGAATCAGGATAGACAGAAACAACAAAAATACAAAGGAAGACTTCTTCGGCTGCGGATCGGCATGAAAGGAAAACAGCTCACCGTAGAAGTGCCAGACGTGCTCACTGATACGCACCAGAATGATGTCCGGATCCACCTATCTCAAATCCTGTACATTTAAGTACAGAAACCTAATATGAGTACATAAACAACATGTACCCAGTAAGTATCTCGTCTAATCTCGAAGAAGTAGAGACGAGAAGTCGACTCGATACCTACTATAGTCAGTTAATATATATATATATATATATATATATATATATATATATATATATATATATATATATATATATATATATATATATATATATATATATATATATATATATATATATATATATATATATATATATATATATATATATATATATATATATATATATATATATATATATATATATATATATATATATATATATATATATATATATATATATATATATATATATATATATATATATATATATATATATATATATATATATATATATATATATATATATATATATATATATATATATATATATATATATATATATATATATATATATATATATATATATATATATATATATATATATATATATATATATATATATATATATATATATATATATATATATATATATATATATATATATATATATATATATATATATATATATATATATATATATATATATATATATATATATATATATATATATATATATATATATATATATATATATATATATATATATATATATATATATATATATATATATATATATATATATATATATATATATATATATATATATATATATATATATATATATATATATATATATATATATATATATATATATATATATATATATATATATATATATATATATATATATATATATATATATATATATATATATATATATATATATATATATATATATATATATATATATATATATATATATATATATATATATATATATATATATATATATATATATATATATATATATATATATATATATATATATATATATATATATATATATATATATATATATATATATATATATATATATATATATATATATATATATATATATATATATATATATATATATATATATATATATATATATATATATATATATATATATATATATATATATATATATATATATATATATATATATATATATATATATATATATATATATATATATATATATATATATATATATATATATATATATATATATATATATATATATATATATATATATATATATATATATATATATATATATATATATATATATATATATATATATATATATATATATATATATATATATATATATATATATATATATATATATATATATATATATATATATATATATATATATATATATATATATATATATATATATATATATATATATATATATATATATATATATATATATATATATATATATATATATATATATATATATATATATATATATATATATATATATATATATATATATATATATATATATATATATATATATATATATATATATATATATATATATATATATATATATATATATATATATATATATATATATATATATATATATATATATATATATATATATATATATATATATATATATATATATATATATATATATATATATATATATATATATATATATATATATATATATATATATATATATATATATATATATATATATATATATATATATATATATATATATATATATATATATATATATATATATATATATATATATATATATATATATATATATATATATATATATATATATATATATATATATATATATATATATATATATATATATATATATATATATATATATATATATATATATATATATATATATATATATATATATATATATATATATATATATATATATATATATATATATATATATATATATATATATATATATATATATATATATATATATATATATATATATATATATATATATATATATATATATATATATATATATATATATATATATATATATATATATATATATATATATATATATATATATATATATATATATATATATATGATGCGTTCTAATCATGGAAATAACAAGCATTAGCAGTTTATGGCAAGTGGCATAAGTCAGGTATTTCACTGCATAAAGTTTATAATTTATCATTTGAGATAATAGTAACATAAAGCAAGTATAAGCTTTCCCACAATTAACATGCGCACATAGTACCGAGGCAACAGACTGAACCAACAGAAAGAAACTGTGCACTTGCCGAGGGTCGACGACGCACCTATAGATGCATCTATTCATACCGAGGCGATCGACCCAATCCACAAATAAGGATAAATTATCAAGTTCACACACATGGCACATAAATGGTCAAAAACACCAAGCCAAACTTAAGTAACTATATAAGTATGCTCTTATTCCCTTTTTAAGTCTCTAGTATACACTAAGTGTTCATAATAACAAGTTAACATAAGAGATATATTTAATAGACATGTTGTGGGTCCTAAGCTACCCGGACATTTAGCATAATAGTAGCTACGCACGGGCTCTCATCACCTAGCACGTGCGTAGTCCCCACATTTAGCAACAAATACTCAATCATTAATCCTATGGGGACAATTCCCTCTTACAAGGTTAGAAAGGAGACTCACCTCGCTACGAAACGCACTTCCAATATCAAGAATAAGCCCAAACCCTCAATTTGTAGCCAAACGAGCACAAACTAATTAAAATAAAGCAAGAACTAGTCAATAAGGGCATACAAGGTTAAATTCTAATGGTTTAAGCAATTTCCTAACCATTAATACAAGATTCCTAAATTCCAACCCCGGGCCCGCGTGCCTGGATTTCAAGACTTTTCGAAGGAAGTTGTTCTCTATCACCTGAGGATCACAAATATATGATTTCTAGTTCATTACATGGCAAGTTACATGATTAAATCTTAGTTTTATTAAAACCCTAGGTCTAGCTCAAATCCTTGATTGTTACTAAATTTTTAGTGTTTAATCTACCTAATATACATATATTTAAGCTAAGGATGAAGGGAAATTACTTACCTTACCAAGTTATGTGGAAACCCTCTCTTGGAAGAACCCAAATCGCCTAAGTGAAGAGCGAAGGATGAGAGAAATAAGTTTGAGTTCGTATTCCCCAATTATTTTTGCATCTGCATAAGTATTTCCGCTTCTGCAGAAGTATTTCCGCTTTTGCGGAAATTGGCCGCTTCTGCGGCTTTTGGAAATTGGGGCTGGACTGCTTGTGCGGTCTGGGGGCCGCATAGGCGGAACCGCTTCTGCGGTCCCTAGGTCGCTTCTGCGGTTTTCCCCTGGCCTGCACCTTCTCTGCTTCTACGATTAAATGACTGCATCTGTGGTTCTGCTTCTGCGGTCCAAGAACCGTAGATGCGGTTATGACAGAAGCAGCAAACTTCAGTCATTTTCCAAATTCTGACTTCACTCGAGCCTCGCTCGTTTGACGCTCGGGGCTCCCGCGCCCCGTCTGAACATACCGACAAGACTGAAATCACGAGGCGGACCTACTCGAACCCTCAAAAGACTCAAAACAACAATAAATTGAGGAATCAAACCCCAAAACCCAATATTTCAAATTATTGAACTTCAAGTTCTAAATTCTCCTCCAACGGGTCAAAATGCCCTTAAACTACTCGAATTGACACCAAATTTTACGGGTAAGTCTTAACTGATATTTCAGACTTGTACCAAGTTTCGGAATCGAACAATGATGTCTTAGTTTATGTAAATCTTTCAAACTTTAACTTAACAATTTCACATAAAAATTCATTACTCGGGCTAGAGACCTCAAAATTTGATTCCGGGCATACGCCTAGGTCCCATATTTTCCCATGGACCCTCAGAAATTGTCAAATCACAATTCCGGGTCCATTTCCCCAAAATTTTGACCGAAGTCAAACTTGGCCTTTTTAGAGAAACTTAATGAAGCAACTAGACTTATTCTTGCTCAAAACTCTTCCAACTTCCGAACCACCCATCCTCGTAAGTCATAAATTAGTTAAAGAAAGTGCGGAAAGTTTTATTTAAGGTAACAGGGTTATAAAATGCAAAACGACAAGTAGGGTCGTTACGCTACCCATTTGAAACCAGAATCCCTTGACTAAAGGGAGACTTTATGTGATTGATTAAAAACTATTTCCTTACCTTTTTTTACTTGTTTTCTACATTATAAAAGGGGCACGACTCTTCTATATGGAGACTTAGAGAGAAAACCTGGAACCTGAAACCTTGAACCTTCAGTTCAATACCTTCAACTTACATTACTCACACACTTACAATTCAATACTTCTTTGAGTTCACTACTCGAGCACACATTATTCACTTGCAATTTGAATACTCTCGCAACATTCTATTCTCTTTTGAGATCTTTTGGACTGCTTGCTTGCAATTTGGATTTTCAAGACTACTGTTTTACTTATTTGTTTCCCTGAAACTGGTATGTCTCAATTTTGATTTCAGCTTCCTCCCTATGTGTTTACTTTACAGTTCCTTTACTCTTGTCTACTTTGATGTTTATGATCAATATTGACTATGCATGTTCTTTTCTTGCATCTATTTCTATTATGAATCCCTACCCCTACTCCCTTTTATGTGTTTGAGTTAAGGCTCATGGCCTGGCAGTATTCAAATTACTACCCAGGTCTGAACTTGATCCTCAATGGATTCTAACTCCTAAGATTTGGCTAACAGGCTGGTCAGGAGTGTGCCATCACTCTTAATTGCTGGGCATGACCACCATCCTGCCATGGCTTTCCCTAACCCCGCTCTATGCACTTACACTTACTCTTAGACTCTAAGTTCTGCCCCCTTCTATGAGCCCTGCCTTGGGGCCTTGAGTTCCCTCTGAACTTGGACATTTGAGGTCTGGCCCTTCCACACTGCACTATAATCTAATTTTGCAACGTATTTGGGGTGTAAGCACTGCCTGAAGTCCACTTGAGACTCTTGGGAACTTTGACACATCACAAATAAGAGAAAGGCTTTGGAAGTTGGTTTATTTCATATTTTAGACCTTGAGTCTGAATTAGGCTCCTTGGTTGTAGTTTAATTTCTAATGTAATTTTACTTTTCTTGATTCATTCGGGTTGTAATAATTTGTAATAACTTATGGGGTGTATAGTGAAAAGGGGAGGGTCACTAATGTTATGCATGTGGGTAGACATCATGCTTTAGGTATTTACTTCTGCAGTCACAGCCCGTTTTTCGCTTATGCATTTGTATATAGAAATCCTACTTATAAGTTATTTCATTACTGCATATAGAAATCCTGCCTATAAGTTTACGCATCTGCATATAGAAATCCTGCCTATAAGTTGTTTCATTACTTCACATAGAAATCCTGCCTATAAGTTATGCATTTCATTAGAAATCATGTCTTTAAGTTTCTGCACTTCTACACTAGAAACCATGTTTATAAGTTTCCGCACTTCTGCATATAAAAATAATGATTATAGGTTTTCTGCAGTTTCGCATATCCATATGTCATTAGGCAAACAGTTTATAGGTTAAAATAATAATAAATTGCATCCTAGATACCATGCCTATAGGATTCCTGCATCCCGACAATCGTTTTAAAACCAACAACGCCTAGAGATCATGCCTATAGGAGTAACCAGTTGAATCTGATTCGCCTCTTTTATCTACAAGTCTAAAAAGTAGCAATGTCGCCTAAAAACTGCAGGACTTGTGTTTTTTATAATCAGGAAACCTTCTTTAAAGTCAGTACATTTCGCATTATTAGATATCATGCCTATAGGTCTCACCTAGGCAAGCCATTAGGTGATTAATTAACTGCATGAGTCTTTGATAATTACAACCAGGGGTAGGCCTGATTCAGACTTCTCATCTGAGAAATATGTGATAAATCAGCCATGCCTTAGCGTTTAATTTTAATTCAGATCATAGCCAGTATATGTAAGTCATGCTAATCAATTTGCTGCTTTAAGTGAGGAGGCCTGTTTGAGCCTTTAACTGCTATGTGTTTTCCCCTTAACTGATTCATGTGTTTTGTTTGTCGCATTAGATTTTTGTCCTTTTTAAAAATTTGAAAAGCCAAATCTCCCTTCCCTTTAGGATTAGTAGTCCTAAATGCCTCGGAACTGATAGGATTGGGGGGGGGGGTACTATCATGCAATAAGTAATGACACTATTTCGCGTTTAATACCTTAACGGGGTGGGTAAGGGTAGACATGGATATGATGACCACACGATAACACCACATGTATAAATGGTTACCGGGTGTTCTGTGGAGTGATCCATGTTGTTTATAAACCTAAGACCCCCCTTTCCCTCTTTATTTGTTTACTTCTTTTTTTTAGAATTTTAAAGTTGCTTATTTTTTAGTTCTTCAAATTCTTCTTTGCTTCAATAACTTGCACCTATTATGACAAAATCTCTCTTTAAATTGCCCCATATTCAATACTGTTTTTTCCCAAAACTTCCGCCTATTTTCACTTCTTTTTTTAATTAGTTGCATCAATTATTTGAACCCCTTTCCCCTTACTTGTGTATCCTTTCTTTAATTGCAAAACTACTTTCTTCAAAATTTCAGCACTCTATAAAAATCATGTACTTCTTTTATTTGCAACCATTATGTGAAAGTACTTAGTATTTACAATGCTCGCTTGTATTTGTTGTTTGTATTTAAAGTCACAATTGTAGCATGGCCGGGAACCACACTAGTGGATCTTGAGGGGTGCCTAACATCTTCCCCTCGAGATAATTTCAAGCCTTTAACCATTCTCTGGTCCTTCCCTTTTTTTTGTTAAATTTCTTCTTATTGTCCTAATGCACTTAATCATTAGGTGGCGACTCTTCAATTCAAAATCTCAATTCCCAAAAGGAAAAGAGTTGTCCGCCTAAATGTTATAAACCCGATTTCGCGAGAAAAAAGGGTCATCGACAGCATGGCGACTCCGCTGGGGATTTCTTTAAGACTTTTACCATTTCATGCTATTTGTGACTTTATGCTTCTTTACATGTCTTATCCTGTTTTAAGTATTTATTCTTTATTCTACTACGGAAATAACTTGGCTCTTTGTTTCTTTTCTTTATTTCTCTTAATGCCTTCATTTATCGCTTTCCTTCAATGTTCTTGTAAATTATGAGAAACTGTTGTAATTATCACTTTATGAATGTGAAAATATGTGACAACTTGTAACTGTATTTTTCAACATCATATTCCCCTCGTGCCAAACAAAAAACCATAGCAACGCTTATAATGAGTGGTTGCGCCCTTCCGATATCATTACCCCCTAAATTTGGCAAAGGCGTATTTGCGGTAAAACCAGTCGATCAACGGTGTAGTCGATGGTTCCGTGCCTTCCCCTCTTGAGTTGTCCACTCAAGGGTACAAGTATAATACCCCATAGAAACCATTTCTCTTTAAATTATGCATACATCATGGTCAAATCTAGCCGAGTCAGTTACGTTGTCCACATAATGACTCTTTAAGATAGCCTTGTCCAAGTCCACTAGGTTTCCCTTAAACCAAAACGGATCTTATCACGTTCTGTGCATTTATTTGGAGAACTAAATGCTTTCTATGCTAATTATTGATATTTAAATAGTCGAGTCTAATGGGGGTAAGGGCCTAACCTTTTTATCTTGTAAAAAATGAGGCACTAAGTCCCCAGATTCGGCATGGTCACCAATATCCACCCCAAATTGTTGAGTTGGCGGGGATATCTTCATTCCAGCGATCAAGCTCTTGTCAGGAAGCATCTAGGGAATTTGCCTTCTCTCCTAGAAATTAAACCTAACAACAAAATTATTGAAGATGGTACTCTGTTTTAGGATTTTGATAGGTTGGTATTTCGCTTTGGAGACATTGAGATGACACCTTTGATTGAAGAAATAGGAGGACTAGCTGGGATACCGTGGGAAACTCCGGGTTTTCTAATGCCGGAAAATCGCAAGGGTAGGGGTTTTCTCAAAATGACGGTTCTAAAGAAGAATCCCAACTTGACATGTTTGAAGGAGTCATACATTCACTTTGACTATTTGTATGAAAGGTACGGTCACAACAAATCTTACCGTACTTATCCTGACGAGTTCCCCCTCACCTCACTGGGGCACATCCACAAAAGGGTCTTTGTCTTCATGCTCTGTTCTTGGGGATGATAGTGTTTCTAATGAAGAAAACAAGAATCCGTACCAGGATAGCCATGGTCACCAAAACCTTAATGGAAGCAATTAACGGACGGCCATTCTGTCTTGTGCCAATGATAGTTGCAAAAATATACTGAGCCCTAGAAAGGTGTCAACAGGGAGCCAAGCATTTTGAGGGTTGTAATTTGCTACTCCAATTATGGCTCATGGAACACCTCTAAAAGGGTGAATACCGACAGGAAATCCATCGTAGAGACTGGGACGATCTTATCGCCTTTCATCACCCAATGAATTACATGCTCAACATGTTCACCCAAGCAGAAAATGCTAGAGAATGGGTTTAAATCTTTGACAATCTTACCGAGGACCAAGTGCAATTGATGTTCGAGTAGTTCCCTACTGAAGAATTCATCATTCGATCTAGGGATGTGCCATTTCTTATACTCATCGGTTTGAGAGGAACTTATCCTTATGTTCCTCTTCGAGTCACGAGACAGGCAGGTAGGAAGCAGATTATACCAAGGGTCGACAAGATGAGTCACTTCTGAGCCGACTTCCAAGACGACGATAGTCCATACAAGTTCCAGGCTCAGCACATGCGGCATTGCAAGATTGCCTTAGGAAAAGACACCATCGAACCAGATCGCTACCATGATGGTTGTACCCCACACTATTTAGGATGGCTAGAAGATAATCACAATGATTTGGGTCAACCCGGGTTTGTTCGAGGTCACATGATCATTGATGAAAAGGCTGAAGCACAGGTAAAAGACAAACAACTGCGCAAGAGGATGCGGGAAATACAAGAAGATAATCAAAAACTAATTGAAGAATGGAAGGATATGGCTGTTAGCGCCAGCAAACGACTGATCTTCTTGGAGCGAGGCATAGTAGAACTGGAAAAGAAGTTTCTGAAGAGGGTCGAAGATTGCCGAGTTGCTGAAGGAAATGAAGGCGGACATCTAGCTAAGGCCTACTTGCTGCTAGGACTGCACGAGCAGGGAGAGCTGTACGAGGGAGCCAACACTGTCGAATTTGGGGAAGGTCCTTCTGGGACCAAATAGATAGGAATTTTCTTTTCCTTTGAAAATGTAATAAGACCTATGGCCATTAGTGACATTTTATTCCCTGTTATTTAATGTCGTTTTAGGATTTGTCTTATTTTTTATCAATCAAATGAGGCATTTAGCATCCTAAGTTCTCCAAATTTACTTGTCGCTAGGCCTACCTCGGGCACAACGAGGCCCCCAAAATTAGGACACGCTTTATATTTTCTGCACTACGTGTTTAAATATTGCAACATCTTTTCTTATAATCCCTACTAACTTGTTACATTTTTGTTTTTACTTTTGTTTATTCCCCTTCCCAAAGGTAAGTTCGTGAACTCTGGCAGCATCAGCATATTTTACTGGATCCAGGGGCCCTCCACCTACTCCTCCTCCCTGTCCTGTCAAACACAAAGGCAAAAAAAGAATGGATGATTCAAACAACTCAACTGAACGGGTAGAGATCACTCGTAATGCCATGGTACCTAAGGAGAATGCTTCTCAAATAGAACAAAAGTTACTAAAATTCCAAGAAGAGCTTGATCAAGTCCAGAACTGGGCAAGTATGTCATTTTCCCTTGCCTCCCCAGAAGTTACTCAGAATCCCGTACCACCACAAAATGTCCCAAACCATCCCGTTCCTCACCACCATTGCAATACTTGACACACTCCCAACAACACTCCGTTGCTCATCCCGGAACCATTGAACTCCACCAATGACCATTGCCACAACCAACACAACACCCCCATCTATGTGGAAACTGTGTTGCATCCTACGCAACCCATCTCAAGCACACTCAAGTCCGATAATAAAGACTCGCTCATTAGAAATTTGGCGGAAGAACTTAAGAAGTTGACCACCAGGATTCAAGGCGTTGAAGATAGTAAAGGAATTGAGGGGCTAAACTCTGAAGATATATGCATACAGCCTGATGTCGAACTGCGCGAGGGGTACAAACCTCCCAAGTTCGAAATGTTCGATGGTACAGGGGATCCCAGGGTTCACTTGAGGACATACTGCGACAAGCTAGTCGGAGTAGGAAAAGATGAGAAGATCCGCATGAATCTTTTCATCAGGAGCCTGAAAGGAGATGCTCTATCTTGGTACATTAGCCAAGACCCAAAGAAGTGGTCAAACTAGGTTAGTATGGCGTCCGACTTCATGGATAGGTTCAGGTTCAACATGGAAAATTCACCAGACATGTTTTACATTAAGAATTTAAAGAAGAAACCCACAAAAATGTTCCGTGAGTATGCCACTCGTTGGAGATCAGAGGCTGCTAAGGTTCGACCCACTTTAGGGGAAGAACAAATCAACAAAATTTTGTCCGGGCTCAGGATCCGCAATACTATGAAAAACTGATACTGATCGAGAACCATAAATTTTCTGACATCATCAAGCTAGGAGAAAGGGTTGAGAAAGGTATCAAGAGTGGTGTGGTTACTAACTTTGAAGCTTTGCAGGCCATTAACAAGGCTCTGTAGTCTGGTGGTACATCCAACAAGGCTTTGAGGAATACCCTTGATGAATGCCGCTCTCTGAAGAACAAGATCCAGGCTTTGATTGATAATAGGATCATCGTGGCATAGGAGCTTGCCCCGAATGTCCGCAACAAGCCTCTACAGACCACAAGGGTGGAGGTGTTCATATGATTGAAATAGAGGACGACTGGGATCCTAAAGGATCAATCGGTTTGATCACGGAAGGTGACGATCCAAAGAAACCAACAGTCACCCTTAATCCGATTGTAGTCCAGATTCAGCCTTCTGAAGATGCCGAGGTAAACATGTCCATACCACTTGAGTTTGTAATGCCAGCCTCTACAAAGACGCCAACACCAATCGAGGTCGAATTTGGGACCACAAAGGCGCCTGAACCATTTGCGTTGCTGCATTACCTTCCAAAGTGAGGGTGCCCATCCTAGTAGCAATGACAATCGTAACACCATTCCACACAAAAGCCATACCGTGGGACTATACAGCTGAGGCAAGAAGGAAGGGGAAAGCCAAGTTTGGGGAAATAGTACGGCACAGGGTATGACAAGAACCGGCAAGGTTTATACCTAGAACACTTGGCCGAGTCGAGTAAGCAGACCTCTGGTCAACAAGTCATCACTGAAACTGGGCTCGATGATCTCTGGAGAAAGATACAAGCAAAGGAATACTCAGTCATTGACCAGCTGAAAAAAATACCGGCCCAGATCTCTATCCTGGCTTTGCTACAGAGTTTCGATGCACACAAATATGCCTTGTTGAAGGTGCTGAATGAGGCATATGTACCAAGAAACATCACTGGAGGGGAAATGGTGAACATGGTAGGTCAAGTGTTGGAGAGTCACAAAATCACTTTCCACGAGAATGAGCTGCCACCGGAAGGATTGAGTTACAATAAGGCATTGCGCATCACTATGCAGTGCGAAGATTATTTTATTACCAGGATCCTGGTCGATAGAGGGTCCAGTCTCAATATTTGTCCGCTAGTAACACTCAGGACATTAGGAAAAGGGCTGTATGAAATCAAGGATGGGGCCATCAATGTTAAGGCTTTCGATGGTTCTCAAAGGTCCACTATTTGGGAAATTAGCTTATGTTTGCAAATGGGTCCTACTTGGTTTGATGTTGATTTTCAAGTAATAGACGTGCCAGTGTCTTACAATCTATTATTGGGACGACCATGGATTCATGCCCCTAGGGCATGGCATCAGCACTACATCAGGCAGTGAAATTTGAGTGGAATCACCAGGAGGTGATCATTCATGGTGATGGTAGCAACCCCATATACAGCCGCCTGACCATCCCAGCAATTGGAGGAAGAAGAAGGATAGTTAGGGAAACTTACCACCACATCGAGCGAGTCAATGCCGTTGATAAAGATAAAATAGTGGGACAAAAAAATTGAAAACATACTGAATTGGAGCAGGTATGAGCCTAGCAAAGGACTTGGCAAAAATCTCCAGGGAATCTCTAAGCCCATCAAGCTCAAGAAGCACGACACCACCTTCGGATTGGGATATAAGTATACCTGGAAAAAATTCAAGGAATGGTCGCCACCCTGGCATGGTCCTTACTATCCATTGGAGAAACCGATACCCCATTTAGAACAGACCTTCCAGCCAGCCAAGATTATCTGCGGGTCAAAAGAAGAGGAAGCACTAGCAGCAATGAAGAACTTGTTCCTAGAAGATGATGGCATGGATTGCTATGTTATTTTTGAGGAGGAGGGGGAGGAAGGCCCCTCCATACAGGCTGGAGCACGCCTCGATAACTAGAACATCAGAACCACTAGAGCCCGCGCACCTCGGGCGTTACCATTACTTATCTTGATGAACCAAAGACTGTGACATGCAACGAGATAATGCAACAAACGGACATAGATTTAGATGAATATGATATACCGGAAGAGATTGTTAAGGAAGTTGAGAATTTCGAAAATAGGCTTAAGTACAACTTGGACGAGACTGAGATTGTCAACCTAGGAGATGCAGAAAACATCAAAGAAACACGAATCAGCGTCCATTTGTCGCTGTCAGAAAAGAAAGAATATACAGAGTTCCTAAGAGAGTATGAAGACATATTTGCTTGGTCATAGGATGACATGACTGGTCTAAGCACATCCATTGTGGCTTACAAATTACTTACTGATCAGGCCTGTCTGCAAGTGAAGCAGAAGCTCAGAAAGTTCAAGCCAGATATGAGTCTGAAAATCAAGGAAGAAGTCACTAAGCAGGTCAAAGCTAAGGTTCTCAGGGTAGTAGAGTATCCGACGTGGTTAGCCAACATCGTGCCAGTACCAAAGAAGGACGGGAAGGTTAGAGCCTGTGTCGACTACCGGGACCTCAACCGGTCCAGTCCCAAAGACGACTTCACCTTACCGAATATACATATCTTGATTGACAATTTCGTCAAGCATGAGCTGCAGTCATTCGTCGATTGTTTTTCTAGGTATCATCAGATATGAATGGATGAAGAAGATGCTGAGAAATGGCCTTCATTACACCATGGGAGATGTATTGTTACAAAATGATGCCATTTGGGTTAAAGAATGCTGGGGCCACCTACATGGGGGCCATGACTGCCATTTTCCATGACATGATACACAAGAAGATCGAAGTGTATGTAGATGACGTCATCATTAAATCCAAGAAATCCACTGATCACATGGAACATTTGAGGAATTTTTTCAATAGACTGAGAAGATACAACCTGAAATTAAATCCCGCAAAATGTGCATTCAGGGTTCCAGCTGGGAAATTGCTTGGGTTCATTGTGAGTCACCGAAGGATAGGATTGGATCCATCAAAGGTCAAAGCTATTCAAGAATTTCCACTGCCAAAGAACAAGAAAGAAGTGATGAGTTTCTTGGGGAGACTTAGCTACATCAGCCGATTCATAGCACAGTCTACTGTTATCTGTGAGCCAATATTTAAGATGCTGAAGAAGGATGCTGCTACCAAATGGACAGATCAACAGAATCAAGGAGTACTTGTCAACACCGCCAGTTTTGGTCCTGCCCGAGCCAGGTAGACCCCTATTACTCTACCTTGCGGTACTAGATGGAACATTTGGTTGTGTTCTGGGGCAGCATGACAAAAACGCGGAGAAAAGAGAAGGCCATCTATTATCTCAGCAAGAAGTTCACCCCGTATGAGGCCCGATATTCTCAGTTGGAGTGCACTTGTAGTGTCCTGACTTGGGTAGCTCAGAAATTGAGGCACTATTTTTGTGCTTACACCACATATCTCATATCAAGAATGGACCTATTGAAGTACATCTTCCAGAAGCTCATGCCCACTGGCAAGTTAGCCAAGTGGCAAATCCTGTTGAGCGAATTTGACATTGTTTACGTAACTTATGAAGTAATCAAAGGACAGGCATTAGTAGATCACCTTGCGGAAAACCCTGTGGATGGAGAATACGAGCCCTTAGAGACGTATTTTCCTAATGAGGAGGTATCATTTGTAGGAGAAGACATTGCAGAATCCTATGATGGTTGGAGAATGTTTTTCGATGGAGCATCAAATTTCAAAGGAGCTGGCATAGGAGCAGTCCTAATATCAGAAACTGGCCAGCATTATCCGGTATCCACCAAGCTCAGGTTCTCCTGCACTAATAACATGGCCGAGTAAGAAGCTTGCATCTTAGGGATCAAGATGGCCATTGACATGAACATTCAAGAGTTGCTAGTGATTGGAGATTCAGACTTATACATTAGGTTCGAGAAGAATGGGCAACCAAGAACTCCAAGATATTCTCATACCTGTATCATGTACAGGAGTTGAGGAAGAGGTTCACAAAGACAGAATTCCGGCATGTTCCCAGAGTCCAGAATGAGTTTGCCGACGCACTGGCCCCCTATCTTCTATGATCCAGCATCTAGATAAGAACTTTATAGACCCTATTCCAGTAAAGATTCATGATCAACCGGCTTACTATGCTCATATTGAGGGAGAAGTAGATGGAAAGCCTTGGTTTCACGACATCAAGGAATTTTTAGCCAAAAGAGAATATCCAGAGCTTGCAAATGCTACTCAGAAACACACACTTCGAAGATTGTCCAACAATTTCTTCCACAACGGAGGAATAATGTATAGGAGGACTCCAGATTTGGGTTTGCTAAGGTGTGTTCATGAAAAGGAAGCATCTAAACTGCTAGATGAAATTCATGCCGGGACTTGTGGTCCACACATGAACGGTTTTGTCTTTGCCAAGAAGATACTCCGAGCTAGTTATTTTTGGATGACTATGGATACGGACTGCATACAGTATGTTAGAAAGTACCACTGATGTCAGCTCAATGCAAACATGATAAAGGTGCCTCCAATTGCACTCAATGCAACAAGCTCGCCCTGGCCATTTGCCGCATGGGGAATGGATGTTATCGGACCAATCGAACCTACCGCATCAAACGGGAATAGGTTTATCCTAGTAGCAATTGACTATTTCACCAAATGGGTTAAAGCATCATCTTACAGAGCAGTGACCAAGAAAGTCGTGGCAGAATTTGTCCGTGACCATATCGTTTTCCGATTCGGGATTCCAGGATCAATCATTACTGATAATGGCTCCAACCTCAACTGTGATTTGATGAAATCTATGTGTGAAACTTTCAAGATCAAACACAAGAATTTCACAGCCTACATGCCTCAGATGAACGGAGCAGGAGAAGCCGCTAATAAGAATATCAAGAAGATACCGAGGAAGATGATAGAAAAGCATATGCAGTGGCACGAGAAGTTATCATTTGCTTTATTGGGATATCGCACCACAGTCTGCACATCAACTGGTGCAACTCCCTATATGTTGGTTTATGGTGCAGAAGCAATCATTCCCACCGAAGTAGGAATTCCCTCCCTAATGATCATACAGGAAGTAGAAATCGATGATGCAGAATGGGTAAAGAGCCGTTACGAATAGTTAGCCCTCATAGATGGTAGAAGAATGAATGCAGTGTGCCATGGTCAACTTTATCAAAACATAATGACCAGAGCCTTCAACAAGAGAGTCAGACCAAGACGGTTCACACAAGGGCAGCTGGTGTTAAAGAATATTTTTCCACATCAAAATGAAGCCAAAGGGAAGTTCTCTCCTAACTGGAAAGGCCCATACATGGTTCACCGGGTTCTAACAGGAGGAGCCCTTATACTCACATAAATGGACGGAGAAGTTTGGCCAACACCGATCAATTCAGATGCAGTCAAGCGTTACTATGTATAACCATTTATGATTTCCTTATGTAATTTGAACTACGTCAGACCTGATTCCCGATTAAGAGGGGATACGTATGCAACCTTATGGGTTCGGTGACAATTCAATAAAATTTTCATTACCCCCTCGATTGGAAACTGGGGCAGAATTTTGAGGAGGACCCTTAAAATTCCAAAGCAAGAGAGGTTGCAATGTCTTGAACCGCGTCATAGTTGCCGGTTCATCTAAAGAAAAGCTATTTTCAATTATGTATTTATGTTACATTTTTTACTAAATCATGCCTGTCTATTATCAAGATTGCTTTGTTTAGCGACGCTAACCTGATGGTACAAAACATCACTGAAAACAGAGACAAGCAAGACAGGCAAAGTTCACGGGGATACGAACTAACCTTACCTCTCTACAAAACTCACGATTTTTCTTTGGATGCAGGCACCCAAGTTGCAAATCACCGTATGAATTTATACACTCATACTTTTTGGGAATACGAACCTCAGAACCATCACCTATTTTTTCTATCCGTACACGACATCCCCAGCAGCCACAATATCGCAATCAGGTATCAGCTGTCAAGCCATCAGCTAAGAGATTTTACTACTGTTTGCCTTTTACTTTTTGCATTGCATAAGGCTACCTTTCTACCCTCTGAGATTAAGCTCTGTCTCCATCTAATTTTCTGCATTGCATAAGGCTACCTTTCCAACTTCTGAGGCTAAGCTTTATCTCCATCTGTATTTCTGCATTGCATAAGGCTACCTTTCTGCCTTCTGAGGTTAAGCTTTACCTCCATCTGCATTTTCTGAATTGCATAAGGCTACCTTTCTGCCTTCCGAGGTTAAGCTCTACCTCCATCTGCATTTTTCTGCATTGCATAAGGCTACATTTCTGCCTTCCGAGACTAAGCTCTGTCTCCATCTACATTTTCTGCATTGCATAAAGCTACCTTTCTGCCTTCCGAGGTTAAGCTCTACTTCCATCTGCATGGCTGAAATATCGCCACTTTATTCTTCTTGCATGGCTGAAATATCGCCACTTTATTTAATCCTACATCGGTTGCAAGATTGCCACTTTATTTACTTTTTTGCATGGCTGAAATATCGTCACTCTATTTAAGTCTTGCATCGGCTGAAGTATCGCCATTTTATTTGCATTTTTTGCATGGCTGAAATATCGCCACTTCATTTAAATCTTGCATCGGCTGAAATATCGTCATTTAAATCTTGCATCAGCTGAAATACTGCCACCTTTTATTTACGTCTTGCATCGGCCAAAAGATCGCCACCTTTTACATTTCATGGGCTGAAAGATCGCGAAATTATCCGAAGGCGTCATTGTTCGGAGGCACCATTTTCATAGCCCAAGAATGCCATGCCATGGCCTGAGGACCCCATTTTATTTTATCTTTTGCATATCATTATGCAAAGGCATCATAGTTTGGAGGCATCATTCTCATAGCCCGAGAACATCATTTCATAGCCTGTGAACCCTTTATTATACGCTTCATGGCCCAGGACATCATGGTCCGAGGACGTCATCCTAATCGTCCAAAGACAGCATTCATGGTCCAACGAGAACTTGCATCACGTTTAAATTTATGCACAATATATGTTCGCATTGCTCATTTGCAGGTAAACCGGCTAGCAATGGCCGTCTCAGTAGGAGCGATCCCACTCCAGTTCCCGCAGCCTACTAGAATTTGATCGTCCTTCCCAACCGGAATATCGCGTCCGTTTTTCGAAAATCTCTATCGGCATATTCCGCAGATGGATTACGAACTACATATGGCCTGATTCCTGTAAGACCAGGGATATGTAGGCAGCTCAGGAACCAGAGCTCGATCAAAATTCTTCAAATAGTTTTGTTCGGTCAAATTGGCCATCATATCTTTACCCGACAACTCTTTCATCCTTCCTAGGTAAAGAGGGAAAGCCTTTGATACCCATTTTTTTGTTTTTATTTTATACACAAAATGCTTTTAAAATAACATGTATATGCATATATAAGCATGCCCAAGGGTTTTGGTATTTTTTCTAATTTTTAAATATTTTTAAAATTAATTTATTGTCCATTTTTAGTAGTACAAAATCAGTAGTTATTCCCAAAACTGTCAATTTTGGTGAATAGTTTATTTTTTTCTCATATTTATACTAAAATATAGTTAAGGTGATTTATGTATATTTTTACAAATTTATCTGGTAGTATTAAAGCTAAATTGCATACAATTGCAATTTTAGCCTATTTTAAGATTAATAGCATTTCTATAATTGTAAAATTGGTTTCAATATTTTTTAATTAATATTTATATATTAATAATTGGTTCATTACTTTTAATTTACTTTTAAAATCATTTTTTACTATTTTATATAAAGTAAAAGGGAAAACTGACTATTTAATATTTAGCCTCATTTTATTTCAATTACGACCTCTTTTACATTTCAATTGTAACCCTTAACTGACCCAATCCTAACCCCAACCGGAACGGCCCATTTTTTAATTCGACCCAACCCATAACCCAATCCAAATGGCCCAACTTGGTTCCCACCTAACCTTTTAAATCTAGGCCGTTAATCATACAGATCAACGACCATAATTTACCCTTCCATAATTAAACCCAAACGACCTACCCTAATCCCTCATTTTCCATCTCTCAGCTACCCTTTAATGCTCTCCACTCTCAAAACTCTCTCGAAGGTTCTTCGGAAACCTAGCCCATCTCCGACCCTTTTCCACCGTACTTTCACTGGAATCCATGGCTTTTCAGGCCGTGGATGGGCTGTAATCACCCCTCTCCACCATTAGACCTTGGGAGTTCGAGGTTTTGAAGTTCAACATCGATGGTTCTCTTTCAGATCTTCTCAGATCTTTGGTTCCATGGCTTCTCCGGCCATGCTCTGGCATATTCAAGCACGAGAAGCCTGATTCCTGACCTCTTCGACCCAGGATCTGACTTTTCTAAGCCTTTCTCATTTTCTAGGGTTTCTCTGAAACCCTAAGCTGTTCAAGGTTTTTTCTCTGTTTATTTTCTTAGATCTATGGTATGTTTGTGTTCTACTGGACCTCTAAATTATTTTCCCTAAATTTGCTTTTCAAAATTGTTTATTTTCGATTTAGGGTTTCTGAAAGGTTTCAAAAAATATCTTTCTGATTCTTGCATGTTCTTTCCTTTATGTGTATTTGTCTATACTATGCTCGTATATTTTTTTTACTAAGCGCGTGTTGTTCTTCCGCTTCTTCTTTTCTTCTATACATGTTACTCTTGTGCTCACATGCTAATCCTTGTTATGTTCTCCTTACTCTTTTACTATATGTGTTTACTGTTGAGTTCTTTGATTTTGTTTGCTTTACTAGACTCTGTTTGTGTTCTTGCTAAGCAAGTTTCATCTATTGCAGCTTAAGTTTACACCACTTTCTTAAGTTCCGACTTTTCTAAAACATGCTCTTTTATGCTTTAAATCAGTTTTTCTTTCTTTGTTGTTTCAAACCTGCTACCATGTCTGTTTTGTTTTTCATGATGTGCCTTCTCATATCTATGTCTGATTTGAAACCCTAGGATTTGGGGGGTTTCTTTGGCAAGTTTGATTAGGGTTCTGCATTGGCAGCCTAGACTTTCAGACTCACTATGAGTCTACAAACTGAACTTGTATCCCTTTGCTTATGATTCTGAAGCTTTCAATATTAGACTCTTTTCTAAGTAACATTACAATCTTTCCTTTATGATGTAATTTGAACTACGTCTGACCTGATTCCTGTTTAAGAAGGGATACGTAGGCAGCCTTATGGGTTCGGTCACAATTCAATAAAATTTTCATTTACCCCGCAATTGGAAACTGGGGCAGAATTTTGAGGAGGACCCTTTGATTCTGAAGCTTTCAATATTAGACTCTTTTCTAAGTAACATTACAATCGTTCCTTTATGATGTAATTTGAACTACGTCGGACCTGATTCCTGTTTAAGAAGGGATACGTAGGCAGCCTTATGGGTTCGGTCACAATTCAATAAAATTTTCATTTACCCCGCAATTGGAAACTGGGGCAGAATTTTGAGGAGGACCCTCAAAATTCCGAAGTAACTTCAGCCGATTATCGCAACCAGCCGTCAGAAGTATCAATCCAATAAACTGGGGCAGGATTTTGAGGAGGACCCTTAAAATTCTTGAGCAAGAGAGGTTGCCATGTCTTGAACCGCATCACAGTCGTCTATTCATCTAAAGAAAAGCTATTTTGAATTATGTATTTATGTTACATTTTTTACTAAATCATGCCTGTCTATTATCAAGATTGCTTTGTTTAGCGACGCTATCCCGATGGTACACAACATCACTGAAAACAGAGACAAGCAGGACAGGCAAAGTTCACGGGGATACGAACTAACCTTTCCCCTCTACAAAACTCACGATTTTTCTTTGGATGAAGGTACCCAAGTCGCAAATAACCGAATACATTTACACACTCATACTTTTCGGGAATGCAACTTTCGGAATCATCACGCCTATTTACAACTGCTATCCGTACACAACATCCCCAGCAGCCACAATATCCTAGTCAGCTATAAGCTATCAACCCATCAGCTAAGTGATTTTACTACTGTTCGCCTTTTTACTTTTTTGAATTGCATAATGCTACCTTTCTGCCTTTCGGGATTAAGCTCTACCTCCATCTGCATTTTTTTTCATTGCATAAGGCTACTGCCTTTTGAGACTAAGCTCTGTCTCCATCTGCATCTCTGCATTGCATAAGGCTACCTTTCTGCCTTCCGTGGTTAAGCTCTACCTCCATCTACATTTTTCTGCATTGCATAAGGCTACCTTTTTGCCTTTCGATACTAAGTTCTATCTCCATCTGCATTTCTGCATTGAATAAGGCTACCTTTTTGCCTTCTGAGGTTAAGCTCTACCTCCATCTGCAGTTTCTGAATTGCATAAGGCTACCTTTCTGCCTTCTGAGGTTAAGCTCTACCTCCATCTATATTTTTCTGCATTGCATAAGGCTACCTTTCTTGCCTTCTGAAACTAAGCTCTATCTCCATCTGCATTTTCTGCATTGCATAAGGCTACCTTTTTGCCTTCCAAGGTTAAGCTCTACCTCCATCTGCATGGCTAAAATATCACCACTTTATTTTTCTTGCATGGCTGAAATATTGCCACTTCATTTAAATCCTGCATCGACTGAAAGATCGCCATTTTATTTACATTTTTGCATGGCTGAAATATCGCCACTCCATTTAAATCTTGCATCGGATGAAGTATCGCCATTTTTTTTTGCATGGCCAAAATATTGCCACTTCATTTAAATCTTACATCGGCTGAAATATCGCCACTTAAATCCTGCATCAGCTAAAATACCGCCACCTTTTATTTACGTCTTGCATCGGCTGAAAGATTGCCACCTTCTGCATTTCATAGGCTGAAAGATTGCCAAATTGTCCGAAGGCGTCATTGTTCGGAGGCACCATTTTCATAGCCCGAGAATTCCATGCCATGGCCTGAGGACCCCATTTTATCTTTTGCATATCATTTTTCAAAGGCATCATAGTTTGTGGGCATCATTCTCATATCCTAGAACATCGTAGGCATCATTCTCATAGCCGAGAACATTATTTCATAGCTTGCGAACCCTTTATTATACATTTCATGGCCCAGGACATCATGGTCTGAGGACGTCATCCTAATCATCCAAAGACAACATTCATGGTCCAACGGGAACTTGCATTACGTTCAAATTTATGCACAATATATGTTCGCATTACTCATTTGCAAGTAAACCGGTTAGCAATGGCCGTCTCAGCAGGAGCGATCCCGCTCCAGTGCCCGCAACCTACTAGAATTTGACCGTCCTTCCTAATCGGAATATCGCGTCCGTTTTTTGAAAATCTCCATTGGCATATTCCGTCGATGGATCACGAACTACAAATGGATTGATTCCTGTAAGACTAGGGATATGTAGGCAGCTCAGGAACTAGAGCACGCTCAATCTCTTCAAACCATTCCGTTCCGTCAAAATTGGCCATCATATCTTTACCCGACAACTCTTTCATCCTTCCCGGGTAAAGAGGGCAGCTGTTGATACCAAATTTTTCTCTATGTATTTTTACATATAAAATACTTTCAAATAACATGTATATGCACATATAAGCATGCCCAAGGGTTTTGGTATTTTTTCTAATTTTTATAATCAATTTATTGTCCATTTTTAGCATTACAAAAATCAATAGTTATTCCCAAAACTATCAATTTTGGTGAATAATTTATTTTATTCTCATATTTATACCAAAATATAGTTGAGGTGAATTTTTTATGTTTTTATAAATTTATCTGGTAGTTTTAAAGCTAAATTGCATACAATTGCAATTTTAGCCTATTTTAAGATTAATAGTATTTCTATAATTGTAAAATTGTTTTCAATATTTTTAATTAATATATTAATATTTATATATTATTAATTGGTTCAGTACTTTTAATTTGCTTTTAAAATCATTTTTTACTATTTTTTTTATAAAATAACAGGGAAAACTGGCTATTTAACATGTAGCCTCATTTTATTTCAATTACAGCCTCTTTTACATTTCAATTTTAACCTTTAACTGACCCAATCCTAACCCAACCGGACCTGCCCATTTTTTAATTTGACCCAACCCATAACCCAATCCAAATGGTCCTACCCGGTTCCCACCTACCCTTTCAAATCTATGCCGTTGATCATACATATCAACGACTATAATTTACCCTTCCATAATTAAACCCAAACGACCTACCCTAATCCCTCATTTTACATCTCTCAGCCATCCTTGAATGCGTTCCACTCTCAAAACTCTCTCGAAGGTTTTTCGAACCCTAATCGTCTCCGACCTTTTTTCCACCGTGCTTTCACCGGAATCCATGGCTTCTCAGGCCATGGATGGGCTATACTCACCCCTCTCCACCATTAGACCTTGGGATTTTGAGGTTTTGAAGTTGAACTTCGATGGTTCTCTTTCATATCTTTGGTTCCGTGGCTTCTCCGGCCATGCTCCGGCATATTCAAGCACGAGAAGCCTAATTCTTGACCTTTTCGACCCAGGATCTGACTTTTCCAAGCCTTTCTCATTTTCTAAGGTTTCTCCGAAACCCTAAGCTGTTCGAGGTTTTTTCTCTGTTTATTTTCTTAGATCTATGGTATGTTCGTGTTCTACTGGACCTCTAAATTGTTTTCCCTAAATTTGCTTTTCAAAATTGTTTATTTTTGATTTATGGTTTCTGAAAGGTTTTCAAAAAATATCTTTCTGATTCTTGCCTGTTCTTTCCTTTATGTGTGTTTGTTTATACTATGCTCGTATATTTTCTTTTTTACTACGCGTGTGTTGTTCATCCGCTTCTTCTTTTTCTACTATACATGTTACTCATGTGCTCACATGGTAATCCTTGTTAAGTTTTCCTTACTCTTTTACTATATGTGTTTACTGTTGAGTTCTTTGATTTTGTTTGCTTTAATAGACTATGTTTGTGTTCTTGCTAAGCATGTTTCATCTACTGTGGCTTAAGTTTACACCACTTGCTTAAGTTCCGACTTTTCTATAACATGCTCTTTTATACTTTAAATCAATTTTTCTTTCTTTGTTGTTTCAAACCTGCTATCATGTCTATTTTGTTTTGCATGATTTGCCTTCTCATCTCTATGTGTGACTCGAAACCTTAGGATTTGGGGGGTTTCTTTGGCAAGTTTGATTAGGGTTCTGCATTGGAACCCTGGACTCTCAGACTTAGTATGAGTCTACAAACTGAACTTGTATCCCTTTGCTTATGATTTTGAACCTTTCAATATTAGAATCTTTTCTAAGTAACATGACGACCCCTTTTGTTTGATTTGTCTACTTTATATATGAGAAATTCTGCTTTCAAAAAGGTTTTGCCAACTACTAGTTGGTTCTCAATTCCTCTTAATAAGGCTTGACAAATTGGTACTGATTTTCCTTTAATTGAACATTCTTTACCTTTTCCTGACTTGGTTCATTCGAACAAAGCCTGTGATTTTGATTTCACTGGCTGTTTGATTGATTCCCTTTCCTTATTTTTCATAAACCATGTACCACTGGACTTTTCCTTAAATAAATTCCCATGTATTTACCCCTGTTGTGTTACTTTGGAAAAGATTTCAATCAAATTTCTTTCCTTATTTTTCTCCTACCCATTTGAAATCAGAATCCCTTGACTAAAGGGAGACTTTATGTGATTGATTACAAACTATTATCTTACCTTTTCTTACTTATTTTTTGCATTATAAAAGGGGCACGACCCTTCTACACGGAGACTTAGAGAGAAAACCTGGAACCGAAAACCTTGAACCTTCAGTTCAATACCTTCAACTTACATTACTGACACACTTACAATTCAGTACTTCTTTGAGTTCACTACTCAAGCACACATTATTCACTTGCAATTTGAATACTCTCGCAACATTCTATTCTCTTTTGAGATCTTTTGGACTGCTTGCTTGCAATTTGGCTTTTCAAGACTACTATTTTACTTATTTGTTTCCCTGAAACTGGTATGTCTCAATTTTGATTTCAGCTTCTTCCCTATGTGTTTACTTTACAGTTTTTACACTCTTGTCTACTTTGTTGTTCATGTTCTGTATTGCTGTTTGTTATGAATTCTCCATACCCTTATTCCCTTATATGTGTTTGAGTTATGGCTCATGGCCTGACAGTATCCAAATTACTGCCCAGGTCTGAACCTGATCCTCAATGGATCCTAACTCCTAAGATTTGGCGAACAGGCTAGTCAGGGGCGTGCCGGCATTCTTAATTGTTGGGCATGACCACCATCCTGCCATGGCTTTCCCTAACTCCCCTTTATGCACTTACACTTACTCTTAGACTCTAAGTTCTGCCCCCTTCTATGAGCCCTGCCTTGGGACCTTGAGTTCCCTCTGAACTTGGACATTTGAGGACTGGCCCTTCCACACTGCACTATAACCTAATTCTGCAATGTATTTGGGGTGTAAGCACTGCCCGGAGTCCACTTGAGGCTCTTGGGAACTTTGAAACATCCCAAATAAGAGAAAGGCTTTGGAAATCTGACCTTTGGAAGTTGGTTTATTTCATATTTTAGACCTTGAGTCTGAATTATGCTCCTTGGTTGTAGTTTAATTTCTGATGTAGTTTTACTTTTCTTGATTCATTCGAGTTATAATAATTTGTAATAACTTATGGGGTGTATAGTGAAAAGGGGAGAGTCACTAATGTTATGCATGTGGGTAGACATCATGCTTTAGGTATTTACTTCTGCAATCACAACCTATTTTTCACTTATGCATATGCATATAGAAATCCTGCCTATAAGTTGTTTCATTACTACATATAGAAATCCTGCCTATAAGTTTATGCATATGTATATAGAAATCCTGCCTATAAGTTTATGCATTTGCATATAGAAATCCTGCCTATATGTTGTTTCATTACTGCACATAGAAATCCTGCCTATAAGTTATGCATTTCATTAGAAATCATGTCTTTAAGTTTCTGCACTTCTACGTTAGAAATCATGTCAATAAGTTTCTACACTTCTGCATATAGAAATCATGATTATAGGTTTTTTGCACTTCTAAATATACATATGTCATAAGGAAAACAGTCTATAGGTTTAAATGATAATAAATTGCATCCTAGATACCATGCATATAGGATTCCTGCATCCCGATAATCATTTTAAAACCAACAATGCTTAGAGATCATGCCTATAGGAGTAACCAGTTGAATCAGATTCGCCTATTTCATCTACAACTCTACAAAAATCAGAAGCAATGTTGCCTAAAATCTGCAGAACTTGTGTTTTCTATAATCAGCAAGCCTTCCTTAAAGTCAGTACATTTCGCATTATTAGATATCATGCCTATAGGTTTCACCTAGGCAAGCCATAACGTGATTAATTAACTGTATCAGTCTTTGGTAATTACAAACTAGGGGTAGGCCTAACTAGGACTTCTCATCTAAGAAATATGTGATAAATCAGCCACGCCTTAACGCTTTAAATTTAATTAAGACCATGACCAGTATATGTAAGTCATGCTAAACAATTTGCTGCTTTAAGTGAGGAGGCCTGTTTGAGCCTTTAAACTGCTATGTATTTCCCTCTAACTGCTTCATGTGTTTTGTTTACGCATTAGAATTTTGTCCTTTTTAAAACTCTGAAAAGCCAAATCTCCCTTCCCTTTAGGATTAGTCATCCCAAATGCCTCCGGGATTGATAGGATTGGGGCGGGTACTAGCATGCAATAAGTAACGATACTATTCCGCGATTAATACCTTAACGAGGTGGGTAAGGGTAGACATGGATATGATGACCACGTGATAACACAACGTGTATAAATGGTTACCGGGTGTTGTGTGGGATGATCCATGTTATTTATAAACCTAGGACCCCCCTTCCCTCTTTATTTATTTACTTCTTTTTTTGGAATTTTAAAGTTGCTTATTTTTAAGTTCTTCAAATTCTTCTTTGCTTTAATTACATGCACCTATTATGCAAAATCTCTTTTAAATTGCCCGATTTTCAATACTGTTTTTTCCCAAAACTTCTTCCTCTTTTCACTTCTTTTTTTAATTAGTTGAATCAATTATTTGACCCCCCTTTCCCTTTACTTGTGTATCCTTTCTTTAATTGCAAAACTACTTTCTTCCAAATTTCATCACTCTTTAAAACTCGTGTACTTCTTTTATTTGCAACCATTATGTGAAAGTACTTAGTATTTACAATGCTTTCTTGTATTTAAAGTCACAATTATAGCATGGCTGGGAACCACACTAGTGGATCTTGAGGGGTGCCTAACACCTTCCCGTCGAGATAATTTCAAGCCCTTACCCATTCTCTGGTCCTTCCCTTTTTTGGTTAAATTTCTTCTTAGTGTCCCAATGCACTTAATCATTTGGTGACAACTCTTCAATTGAAAAACCCAATTCCCAAAAGGAAAAGAGTTGTCTGCCCAAATGTCATAAACCCAATTTCGCAAGAAAAAGGGGGCATCGACAGCATGGCGACTCTGCTGGGGATTTCTTTATGGCTTTTACCATTTCATGCTATTTGTGACTTTACGCTTCTTTACATGTCTTTACCTATTTTAAGTATTTATTCTTTCTTCTACTACGAAACTAACTTGGCTCTTTTTTTCTTTTCTTTATTTCTCTTACTGCCTTCCTTTATCACTTTCCTTCAATACTGTTGTAAATTATGAAAAACTATTGTAATTATTACTTTATTAACGTGAAAATACGTGACAACTTGTAAATACATTTTTCAACATCATATTCCACTCGTGCCAAACAAAATACCATAGCAAAGCTTATAATGAGTGGTTGCGCCCTTCCGATATCATTACCCCCTAAATTTGGCAAGGCGTATTTGCGGTAAAACTAGTCGATCAACGGTGTAGTCGATGGTTCCGTGCTTTTCCCTCTTGAGTTGTCCACTCAAGGGTACCAGTCTAATACCCCATAGAAACTATTTCTCTTTAAATTATACATGTATCACGGTCAAACTTAGCCGAGTCGTTTATGTTGTCCACATAATGACTCTTTAAGATAGCCTTATTTAAGTACACTGGGTTTCCCTAAAACCCAAACAGACCTTATCATGTTCTGTGCATTTATTTGGAGAACTAAATGCTTGTTATGCTAATTGTTGATATTTAAATAATCGAGTCTGGTGTGGGTAAGGGCCTAACCTTTTTGTCTTGCAGAAAATGAGGCACGAAGTCCCCAGATTCGGCATGGTCACCAACAACCACCCCAAATTGCTGAGTTGGTGGGGAAATCTTCATTCCAACGATCAATATCTTGTCATGAAGCATCTAGGAAACCTGCCTTTTCTCCTAGAAATTCAAGCTAAAAACAAAACTATTGAAGCTGCTACTCTGTTTTGGGATTGCGATAGGTCGGTATTTCTCTTTGGAGACATTGAGATGACACCTTTGCTTGAGGAAATAGGAGGATTAGGTGGGATACCGTGGGAAACTCCGGGTTTGCTAATTCCAAAAAATTGCAAGGGTAGGGATTTTCTCAAAATGATGGGTCTAAAGAAGAATCCTGACTTGACATGTTTGAAGGAGTCATACATTCCCTTTGACTATTTGTGTGGAAGGTACGGTCACAACAAATCTTACTGTACTTATTCTGACGAGTTCGCCCTCACCTCATGGCGGAACATCTACCAAAGGGTCTTTGTCTTCATGTTCTGTTTCTTAGGGATGATAGTGTTTCTAATGAATAAAACAAGAATCCATACTAGGATAGCCATGGTCACCAAAACCTTAATTGAAGGAATTAACGGGAAGCCATTCAGTCTTGTGCCAATGATAGTTGCAGAAATATACCGAGCCCTAGAAAGGTGTCAACAGGGAGCCAAGTATTTCAAGGGTTATAATCTGCTACTCCAATTATGGCTCATGGAACACCTCCAAAAGGGTGAATACCGACAGGAAATACATCGTAGAGACTAGGAAGATCATATCGCCTTTAATCACCCAAAGCGAATGAACTACATGCCCAACATGTTTGCTCAACCAGAGAATTCTAGAGAATGGGTCGAACTCTTTGACAATCTAACTGAGGACCGAGTGCAATGGATGTTTGAGTGGTTCCCTACAGAAGAATTTATCATTCAATCTAGGGATGCGCCATTTCTTATACTCATCGGTTTGAGAGGAATTTATCCTTATGTCCCTCTTCGAGTCATGAGACAGGAAGGTAGGAAGCAGATTATATCAAGGTTCGACAAGATGAGTCACTTCCGAGCCGACTTCCAGGACGATGATAGTCCATATACAGGGGCCAGGCTCAGAACATGTGGCATTGCAAGATTGTCTTAGGAAAAGACATCATCGAACCAGATCGCTACCATGCTGGTTATACCCCACACTATTTAGGATGGCTGGAAGACAATCACAATGATTTGGGTCAGCCCGAGTTTGTTCGAGGTCACATGATCATTGATAAAAAGGCTGAAGCACAGGTAAAATACAACCAACTGCGCAAGAGGATGCGGGAATGTGAAAATGAGCACCGTGAAATACAAAAAGCCAATCAAAAACTAATTGGAGAATGGAAGGATATGGCTATCAGAGCCAACAAATGACTGATCCGCTTGGAGCGAGGCATAGTAGAACTGGAAAAGAAGTTTCTGAAGAGGGTCAAAGATTGCCGAATTGCTGAAGAAAATGAAGGCGGACATCTAGCTAGCGCCTACTTGCTGCTAGGACTGCGCGAGCTGGGAGAGCTATACGAGGGAGCCAACATTGCCGAATCTGGGGAATGTCCTTCTAGGACCAAATAGATAGGAGTTTCTTTTCCTTTGAAAATGTAATAAGGCCTATGGCCATTAGTAACATTTTATTCCATGTTATTTAGTGTCGTTTTGGGATTCGTCTTATCTTCTTATCAATAAAATGAGGTATTTAGCATTTTAAGATCTCTAAATTTACTTGTCGCTGGGCCTACCTCGGGCACAATGATGTCCCTAAAATTAGGACACGCTTTATATTTCCTTCACTACGCGTTTAAATATTGCAACATCTTTTCTTATAATCCTTACTAACTTGTTACCTTTTTTGTTTTTACCTTTGTTTATTCCCCTCCCCAAAGGTTAGTTCGTGAACTCTGGCAACATCAGCATATTTTACTAGATCCAGGGGCCCTCTACCTACTCCTCCTCCCAGTCTCATCAAATACAAAGGCAAAAGAAGAATGGAAGAACCAAACAACTCAGCTAAACGGGTAGAGATCACTCGTAGTGCCATGGTCTCCAAGGAGAATGCTTCTTAAATAGAACAAAAGTTACTGAAATTCCAAGAAGAGCTTGATCAAGTTCGGAATTTTGCAAGTCTGTCATTTTCCCTTGCCGCCCCAGAAGTTACTCAGAATCTCGTACCTCCACAAAATGTCCCAAACCATCCCGTTCCTCACTACCATTGCAATACTTGCCACACTCCCAACAACACTCTGCTGCTCATCCCGGAACCATTGAACTCCACAAATGACCACTGCCACTACCAACAAAATACCCCCATCTATGTGGAAACTATGTCGCATCCTACGCAACCTATCTCAAGCACACTCGAGTCCGATAATAAAGACTCGCTCATCAGAAATTTGGTGGAAGAACTTAAGAAGCTGACCACCAGGATCCAAGGCAATGAAGGTAGTAAAGAATTGAGGGGCTAAACTATGAAGATCTATGCATACAGCCCGATGTCGAACTGCCCGAGGGGTACAAACCTCCCAAGTTCGAAATGTTCGATGGTACAGGGAATCCCAGGGTTCACTTGAGGACATACTGCGACAAGCTGGTCGGAGTAGGAAATGATGAGAAGATCTGTATGAAGCTTTTCATAAGGAGCCTGAAGGGAGATGCTCTGCCTTGGTACATTAGCCAAGACCCAAAGAAGGGGTGAAACTAGGTTAATATGGCATCTGACTTCATGGATAGGTTCAGGTTCAACATGGAAAATGCACCGAATGTGTTTTACATTCATAATTTAAAGAAGAAACCCACAGAAACATTCCACGAGTATGACACTCATTGGAGATCAGAGGCTACTAAGGTTCGACCCGCTTTAGGGGAAGAACAAATGAACAAATTTTTTGTTTGGGCTTAGGACCCGCCACACTATGAAATACTAATGCTGATCGAGAATCAAAATTTTCTGACATCATCAAGCTGGGAGAAAGGATTGAGGAAGGTATCAAGAGTGGTATGGTTACTAACTTTGAAGCTTTTCAAGCCACCAACAAGGCTCTACAGTCCGGTGGTACATCCAAGAAGAGGGACGTAAGTGCCGTAATGGTTGCACAGAGAACCAAATCACCTGTTAAAAATCAAAATTACCTGATATCTCCACTTACATATCAACCCACTCCAAATTTTCAAATGCCCGCACCTTCCTACCTATCAATCACCTCCACCTCCTACATACCAACCTATTTCACCTAGACATTCCCAACCCACGCACGTCTACCAAGCTTATAACACTCAACCATCCCATTATAGATCACCTCCCGCTCGCCATAACTTTCCAAGACCTCGACCAAATTTCGAACGTAGACCTCCTAAACAATATACCTCCATTGCTGAACCAATCGAACATCTGTATGAAAGACATAAAGCTGCTGGTTACGTCACCCCTATCCCTGCTATAACCCCTGAAAACCCTTCCCAATGGGTCAACCCAAATAAAACTTGTGCATACCATTCTGTCATGAATGGGCATACTATTAATTAATGTCGTTTAATGAAGGACAAGATCCAGGAATTGATTGATAACAAGACTATCATTGCAAAGGAGCCTGCTCCGAATGTCCGCAACAACCCTCTACCAGACCACAAGGGTGGAGGTGTTCATATGATTGAAATAGAGGACGACTAGGATCCTAAAGGATCGATCGGATTGATCACAGAAGGTGACGATCCAAAGAAACCAACAGTCACCCTTAATCCAATTGTAGTCCAAATTCAACCTTCTGATGATGCCAAGGTGAACATGTCCATACCACTTGAGTTTGAAATGCCAGCCTTTACAAAGACGCCAACACCAATTGAGGTCGAATTTGGGACCACAAAGGTGCCTGAGCCATTTGAAGTTGTTGTATTGTCTTCCAAAGCGAGGGTGCCCATCCCAGTAGCAATGAAATCCATAACACCAATCCATACAAAAGCCATACCGTGGGACTACACAACTGAGGCAAGAAGGAAGGGGAAAGCCAAATTTGGGAAAATAATTGCGACACAGGGTATGACAAGAACCGACAGGGTTTATACCCCAGAACACTTGGCCGAGTCGAGTAAGCAGACCTCTAGTCGACAAGCCATCACTGAAAATAGGACCAATGATCTGTAGAGAAAAGTACAAGCAAAGGAATACTCAGTCATTGACCAGCTGAACAAAACACCGGCCCAGATATCTATCCTTGCTTTGCTACAGAGTTTCGATGCGCACAAAAATGCCTTGTTGAAGGTGCTGAGTGAGGCGTATGTACCCAGAAACATCACTGGAGGAGAAATGGCGAAGATGGTAGGTCAGGTGTTGGAGAGTCACAAAATCACTTTCCATAAGGATGAGCTGCCACCGGAAGGATTGAGTCATAACAAGGCATTTCACGTCACTGTGCATTACCAGGATCCTGGTCAATGGAGGGTCCAGTCTCAATATTTGTCCGCTGGTAACACTCAGGATATTATGAAAAGAGCTGCATGAAATCAAGGATAGGGCCATCAACGTTAAGGCTTTAGACGGTACTCAAAGGTCCACTATTGGGGAAATTATCTTACGTTTGCAAATGGGTCCTACTTGGTTTGATGTTGATTTTCAAGTGATAGACGTGTCGGCGTCCTACAATCTATTATTGGGACGACCATGGATTCATGCAGCCAGGACCGTGGCGTTAACACTATATCAGGCAGTGAAATTTGAGTGGAATCACTAGGAGGTGATCATTCATGGTGACGGTAGCAATCCCATATACAGCCACCAGACCATCCCAGGAATTGGAGGAAGAAGAAGGATAGGTGGGGAAAATTACCACCACATCGAGCGAGTCAACGCCGTCGATAAAGATAAATGGTGGGACAACAAAATTGAAAGCATACTGAATTGGAGCGAGTGTGAGCCTGGCAAAGGACTTGGAAAGAATCTCCAGGGAATCGCTAAGCCCATCAAGCTCAAGAAGCACGACACCACCTTCGGATTGGGATATGAGTATACTTGGAAAGAATTCAAGGAATGGTCGCCACCCTGGCGTGGTCCTTACTATCCAATAGAGCAGCCGATACCCCGTTTGGAGCAGACCTTTTAGCCAGCCGAGATCATCTATGGGTCAAAATAAGAGGAAGCACTAGCAGCAATGAAGAACTTGTTCCTAGGAGATGATGACATGGATTGCTGTGTTATTTTTTAGGAGGAGGGAGAGTAAGGCCCTTCCATACAGGTTATAAACAAAGGAGCACGCCTCGATAACTGGACCGTCAGAATCATCAGAGCCTGGCATGCCTCGGGGTAGAAGGCTGAACGAAGCACCACGCACTATTTTGTTTTACCAGTTTATTTTCCTTTTGCATTTTTATTTTTCGCAAGAAAGAGCTGCAATGTTCCAAACATTTATGGAATTTATTAAAGTATTTCAGTTTCTTATAAATCTTACGCTTATTATTTTTCATTACTTTACTCAAACAACATTACCATTACTTATCTTGATGAACCAATGACTGTGACATGCAATGAGACAATGCAAAAAACAGACGTAGATTTAGAGGAAGATGATATACCGGAAGAGATTGTCAACGTGGTAGATGCAGAAAACATCAAAAAAACACGAATCAGCGTCCATTTGTCGCAGTCAAAAAAGAAAGAATATACAGAGTTCCTAAGAGAGTATGAAGACATATTTGCCTGGTCATATGACGACATGACTGGTCTAAGCACATCCATTGTGGTTCATAAATTGCCGACTGATCCAGCCTGTCCGCCAGTGAAGCAGAAGCTCAGAAAGTTCAAGCCAAATATGAGTCTGAAAATCAAGGAAGAAGTCACTAAGCAGGTCAAAGCTAAGGTTCTCAGGGTAGTAGAGTATCTGATGTGATTAGCCAATATCGTGCCAGTACCGAAGAAGGACGGAAAGGTTAGAGTCTGTGTCGACTACCGGGACCTCAACCGGGCCAGTCCCAAAGATAACCTTCCGTTGACGAATATACATATCTTGATTGAGAACTGCGCCAAGCATGAGCTGCAGTCATTCGTTGATTGATTTGCTGGGTACCATCAGATATAGATGGATGAAGAAGATGCTAAGAAAACTTCTTTCATTACACCGTGTGGGATATATTGTTATAAGATGATGTCGTTTGGGTTAAAGAATGCTGGGGCCACCTACATGAGGGGCATGACTACCATTTTCTATGACATGATACACAAAGAGATCGAAGTGTTGTAGACGACGTCATCATTAAGTCCAAGAAAGTCGCTGATCACATGGAAGATTTAAGGAAATTATTTAATAGACTGAGAAGGTACAACCTGAAATTGAACCCCGCAAAATGTGCATTCGGGGTTCCAACTGGAAAAATGCTTGGGTTCATTGTGAGTCACCGAGGGATAGAACTAGATCCATCGAAGGTCAAAGCTATTCAAGAATTGCCACCGCCAAAGAATAAGAAAGAAGTAATGAGTTTCTTGGGAATACTTAACTACATTAGCCGATTCATAGCACAATCTAATATTATCTGTGAGCCAATCTTTAAGATGCGGAAGAAGGACGCCACTACCAAATGGACTGACGAATGCCAAAAAGCTTTTGACAGAATCAAGGAGTACCTGTCAACATTGCTAGTTTTGGTCCCGTCCGAGTCAGGTAGACCCCTATTACTCTGCCTCGCGGTACTGGATGGAGCGATCGGTTGTGTTCTTGGGCAACATGATGAAACGGGGAGGAAGGAACATGCCATCTACTATCTCAGCAAGAAGTTCACCCCATACGAGGCCCGGTATTCTCTGTTAGAATGCACCTGTTGTGTATTAACTTGGGTAGCTCAGAAGCTGAGGCACTATTTCTGTGCCTACACTACTTATCTCATATCAAGGATGGATCCGTTGAAATAAATCTTTCAGAAGCCCATGCTCACTGGCAATCTAGCTAAGTGGAAAATCCTGCTAAGTGAATTCGACATTGTTTATGTGACCTAGAAAGCAATCAAGGGTCAGGCATTAGCAGATCACCTTGCGGAAAACCCTGTGGACGGAGAATATGAGCCCTTAAAGACGTATTTTCCTGATGATGATGTATCATTTATAGGAGAAGACATTGCAGAATCCTATGACAGTTGGAGAATATTTTTCGATGGAGCATCGAATTTCAAAAGAGTTGGCGCAGGAGCAGTCCTAATATCAGAAACTAGCCCGCATTATCTGGTATTCGCCAAGCTCAGGTTCCCTTGCACCAACAACATGGCCGAGTACGAAGCTTGCATCTTAGGGTTCAAGATGGCCATTGACATGAACGTCCAAGAGTTGCTAGTGATTGGAGATTCAGACTTGCTTATACATCAGGTCCGAGAAGAATTGGCAACCAAGAACTCCAAGATACTCCTATACCTGTATCATGTACAGGAGTTATACCCTATTCCAGTGAAGATTCACGATCAGCCAACTTACTGTGCTCATGTTGAAGGAGAAGCAGATGGAAAGCCTTGGTTTCACGACATCAAGGAATATTTAGCCAAAGGACAATATCCAGAACTTGCAAGCGCTACTCAGAAGCGCACACTTTGATGATTTTCCAACAATTTCTTCCACAGTGGAGGAATCATGTATAGGAGGACTCCGGATTTGGGTTTGCTAAGGTGTGTTGATGCGGAGGAAGCATCTAAACTGCTAGAGGAAATTCATGCCGGGACCTGTGGTCCACACATGAACGATTTTGTCTTAGCCAGGAAGATACTCAGAGCTAGTTATTTTTGGATGACTATGGAGACGGACTGCATCCAGTATGTCAGAAAATGCCACCATTGTTAGATCCATGCAGACATGATAAAGATGCCTCCAAATGAGCTCAACGCAACAAGCTCACCCTGGCCATTCGCCGCATGGGGAATAGATGTTATCAGACCAATCGAACCTGCCGCATCAAACGGGCACAGGTTTATCCTAGTAGCAATTGGCTATTTCACCAAATGGGTTGAAGCAGCATCTTACAGAGCAGTGACCAAGAAATTCATGGAAGACTTTGTCCGTGACCGTATCATTTGCTGATTCGGGATTCCAGAAACAATCATTACTGACAACGACTCCAACCTCAATAGTGATTTGATGAAACCTATGTGTGAAACCTTCATGATCAAACACAAGAATTCCATAGTCTACAGGCCTCAGATGAACGGAGCAGTAGAAGCTACTAACAAGAACATCAAGAAGATACCGAGGAGATGATAGAAAAGCATAATCAGTGGCACAAGAAGTTATCATTTGATTTATTGGGGTATCGCACCACGGTCTGCATATCAGCTGGTGCAACTCCCTATATGTTGGTTTATGGCATAGAAGCGGTCATTCCTGCCGAAGTAGAAATTCCCTCCCTAAGGATCATACAGGAAGAAGAAATCGATAATGCAGAATGGGTAAAGAGTTGTTACGAACAATTAGCCCTCATAGATGGTAGAAGAATGAATGCAGTGTGCCATGGTCAGCTTTATCAGAACAGAATGAACAGAGCCTTCAACAAGAGAGTCAGACCAAGACGGTTAACACTAGGGTAGCTGGTGTTAAAGAAGATTTTCCATATCAAGATGAAGCCAAAGGGAAGTTCTCTCCTAACTGGCAAGGCCCATACATGGTTCACTGGGTTCTAACAGGAGGAGCCCTTATACTCGTAGAAATGGACGGAGAAGTTTAGCCAAAACCAATCAATTCAGATGCAGTCAAGCGATACTATGTGTAGCATTTACGATTTCCTTATGTAATTTGAACTACGTATGACCTTATTCCCGTTTAAGAAGGGATACGTAGGCCGCCTTATGGGTTCAATCACAGTTTAATAAAATTTTCATTTCCCCCCGCAATTGGAAACTGGGGCAGAATTTTGAGCAGGACCCTCAAAATTCCGAAATAACATCAGTCGATCATTGCAAGCAGCCGTCAAAAGTATCAACCTAGTAAACTCGGGTAGAATTTTGATGAGGACCCTCAAAATTCCGGAGCAAGAGAGGTTGCAATGTCTTGAACCACGTCACAGTTGCCGATTCATATAAAGAAAAGCTATTTTCAATTATGTATTTATGTTACATTTTTATTAAATCATGCCTGTCTATTATCAAGATTGCTTTGTTTATCGATGCTACCCCGATGGTACACAACATCACTGAAAATGGAGCTAAGCAGGACAGGCAAAGTTCACGGGGATACGAACTAACCTTCCCCCGCTACAAAACTCACGATTTTTCTTTGGATGCAGGCGCCCAAGTCGCAAATAATCGAATACATTTGCACACTCATACTTTTTTGGGAATGCAACTTTCAGAATCATTACGCCTATTTACAATTGCTATTCGTACACGACATCCCCAGCAGCCACAATATCCTATTCAACTATCAGCTATCAAGCCATCAACTAAGAGATTTTACTACTCTTCACCTTTTAATTTTCTACATTGCATAAGGCCACCTTTCTGCCTTCCGAGGTTAAGCTCTACCTCCATCCTCATGGCTGAAATATCGGCACTTTATTTTTCTTGCATGGCTGAAATATCACCACTTCATTTAAATCTTGCATCGGCTGAAATATCGCCATTTTATTTACATTATTTGCATGGCTGAAATATCGGCACTTCATTTAAATCATGCATCGGCTGAAATATCGCCACTTAAATCCTGCATCGGCTGAAATACCGCCACCTTTTATTTACATCTTGCATCGGCTGAAAGATCGCCACCTTTTGCATTTCATGGGATGAAATATCGCTAAATTATCCGAAGACGTCATTTTTCGGAGGCACCATTTTCATTGTCCGAGAACGCCATGCCATGGCCTGAGGACCCCATTTTATCTTTTGCATATCATTATTCAAAGGCATCATACTTCGAAGGCATCATTCTCATAGCCCGAGAACATCATTTAATAGCCTGTGAACCCTTTATTATATGCTTCTTGGCCCAGGATATCATGGTCCGAGGACGTCATCCTAATCGTCCAAAGACATCATTCATGGTCCAACGGGAACTTGCATCACATTTAAATTTATGCACAATATATGTTCGCATTGCTCATTTGTAGGTAACCGGCTAGCAGTGGCCGTCTCAGCAGGAGCAACCCCGCTCCAGTTCCCGCAACCTACTAGAATTTGACCGTCCTTCCCAACCGAAATATCGTATCCGTTTTTTGAAAACCTTCATTGGCATATTCCTCCAATGGATCACGAACTACATACGGCCTGATTCCTGTAAGACCAGGGATATGTAGGCGGGTTAGGAACCAGAGCACGGTCAATTGCTTCAAACCATTCCGTTCGATCAAAATTGGCCATCATATCTTTACCCGACAACTCTTTCATCCTTCCTAGGTAAAGAGGGGCAACTGTTGATATCCAATTTTTTCCTATGTATTTTTTACATACAAAATACTTTTAAAATAATATGTATATGCATATATAAGCATGCCAAAGGGTTTTGGTATTTTTCCTAATTTTTAAAGAATTTTAAAATCAATTTATTGTTCATTTTTAGCAGTACAAAAATCAATAATTATTCCCCAAAACTATCAATTTTGGTGAATAATTTATTTTATTCTCATATTTATACCAAAATATAGTTAAGGTGATTTTTATATATTGTTACAAATTTATCTGGTATTTTTAAGGCTAAATTGCATATAATTGCAATTTTAGCCTATTCTATTTTAAGATTAATAGCATTTCTATAACTGTAAAATTGATTTCAATATTTCTTAATTAATATTTATATATTTTTAATTGGTTTAGTACTTTTAATTTACTATTAGAATCATTTTTTACTATTTTTTATAAAATAAAAGGGAAAACTGGATATTTAACATTTAGCCTCATTATATTTCAATTATAGCCTCTTTTACATTTCAATTTTAACCCATAACTGACCCAATCCTAACCCCAACCAGACCGGCCCATTTTTTAATTTGACCCAACCCATAACCCAATCCAAATGGCCCTACCCGGTTCCCACCTACCCTTTTAAATCTAGGTCGTTGATCATACATATCAACGGCCATAATTTACCCTTCCATAATTAAACCTAAACGACCTACCCTAATCCCTCATTTTCTGTCTCTCACCGCCCTTGAATGCTCTCCACTCTAAAAACTTCTCGAAGGTTTTTCGAACCTTAATCGTCTCCGACCCTTTTTCCACTGTGCTTTCACCGAAATCCATGGCTTCTCAGACCATAGATGGGCTGTACTCACCCCTCTCCACCATTAGACCTTGGGAGTTCGATATTTTGAAGTTCAACTTTGATAGTTCTCTTTCAGATCTTCTCAGGTTTTTAGTTTCATGGCTTCTCCGGCCATGCTCCGACATATTCAAGCACGAGAAGCCTTTCTCCGAAACCCTAAGCTATTCGAGGTTTTTCTCTGTTTATTTTCTTAGATCTAAGGTATGTTTGTGTTCTACTGAACCTCTAAATTGTTTTTCCCAAATTTTCTTTCCAAAATCGTTTACTTTCGATTTAGGGTTTCTGAAAGGTTTTCAAAAAATATCTTTCTGACTCTTGCATGTTCTTTCCTTTATGTGTGTTTGTCTGTACTATGCTCGTATATTTTCTTTTACTACGCGTGTGTTGTTCTTCTGCTTCTTCTTTTTTTCTACTATACATGTTACTCTTGTGCTCACATGCTAATCCTTGTTATGTTTTTCTTAATCTTCCACTATATGTGTTTACTGTTGAGTTCTTTGATTTTGTTTGCTTTACTAGACGTTGTTTGTGTTCTTGCTAAGCATGTTTCATCTACATTGGCTTAAGTTTACACCATTTGCTTAAGTTCCGACTTTTCTAAAACATGCTCTTTTATGCTTTAAATCAGTTTTTCTTTCTTTGTTGTTTCAAACCTGCTATCATGTCTGTTTTGTTTCGCGTGATTTGCCTTCTCATCTCTATGTCTGATTCGAAACCCTAGTATTTGGGGGGTTTCTTTGGCAAGTTTGACTAGGGTTCTGCATTGGAACCCTGGACTCTCAGACTCACTATGAGCCTACAAACTGAACTTGTATCCCTTTGCTTATGATTCTGAACCTTTCAATATTAGACTCTTTTCTAAGTAACATGACGACCCCCTTTGTTTGATTTGTCTGCTTTATATATGAGAAATTCTTCTTTCAAAAAGGTTTTGCCAACTACTAATTGATTCTCAATTCCTTTAATGGGATTTGACTAATTGTTACTGATTTTCTCTAATTGAACCATCTTTACCTTTTCTCGACTTGGTTCATTTAAACAAAGCCTGTGATTTTGATATTACTGACTGTTTGATTGATTCCCTTTCCTTACTTGTCACAAACCGTGTACCACTGGACTTCCCTTAAATAAACTCCCATGTATTTACCTTTTTTGTGTTACTTTGAAAAAGATTTCAATCAAATTTCTTTACTTATTTGTCTCCTACCCGTTTGAAATCAGAATCCCTTGACTAAAGGGAGACTGTAACGACCCGACCGGTCGTTTTGAGCTCTAGCGCGTCGTTCAACAGTTGAAAGTCATGAACAGCTTCATTTTAGGTATATTGACTTGTATGAATGGTCAGAGTCGAATTTCGGGAAATTCAGAGTCAAATTGGAAAGAAACTTTTCATTGCGGCAACCTTAAGTTGAAGAAAATGGGTAAGATTGGAATTTTAAGAAAATGACCTTGGAATTGGGATCTGAAAGTTCCAGCATGTTCGTATGATGATTTCGGACTTGGACGTATGTCCGGATTTGGTTTTGGATAACCCGTGAACGTTTCGGCTTATATTGTGGAAGTTAGTATTTTAAAAGAATTTCATAAATTTGGGTTGGAAGGCATTTCAGTGTTATAGATGTCCGTTTGGGATTTCGAGTCTGGGAATAGCTCCGTATGGTGATTCTGGAGTTGGGAGAACGATTGGAAGTGAATTCGGATGTCCGGAGGTCATTTTGAAGTCATTTGACTAAATATAAAAATTTGAAGGTTTTTGAGAAAATTCGACCGAAAGTGAAAATTTTGATATCGGGGTCGGAATGCGATTCCGAAAGTTGGGGCAAGTCCGTAATGTCGAATGTGACTTGTATGCAAAATTTGAAGTCATTCTGGAATGATTTTGGTAAGGTTTGAGACACTTAGTCTCTTTAAAGGAAGCTTAAGTTGAAAAAGTCAACCGGATATTGACTTATGTGTTAGAGGACTCGAAATGTGAATTTTATGGTTCGGATAGCTTCGTTAGGTGATTTGGGACTTAGGAGTATGTCCGGAATATTTTTGTGATGACCGGTGTAGAATTAAGGTTGAATTGGCAAAGTTAGTATTTTTGGCGAATTCCGGTTGATAGGTGAGATTTTGATCCGAGGGTCGGAACATTTCTATAGCTGGTTATGTCATTTTGGACTCGTCTGCAAAATTTGAGGTCATTCGGACTAGTTTTGACGTGTTTCGGCATCAGTGTGAGCACGTGATTTTTACCCTACATATGAGTTATTCCCACAAAATTCAAATAAAACAATTTTTCTTTGTTTTTATAATTTTTGTGAATTTTGTGTTGATTGTTTTCATGCTATTTGTGTATGATAAATAAAAATACAAAAATATACATTTAGAAATTAATTTCGCATGGAGTAGATATTAATTCATTTTTACAAATTAAAGAAAAAAATCAAAATAACATTTTTATGCTTTAAATTGAAAAATTGCCAACTTTAATAAATTCAAACTAAATATAAAATACAAAATACAAAAAATAAAATAAACAAAATAAAGGAAATACAATACAAAAATACAATACAAAAAATACAACACAAAATATAAAAGAACGAATTGGGCTGAAAATACATAGCCCAAAATCAAATACACTGTAATCAGCCCCCTCCGTCCAGGCCCAAAAGAAATACTCGGTCCAGCCATGGTGACCTGAAACGACGCCGTTTAGGCGTCGTTTAATCTCGATCGTCAATAGCCTCCTGATCTAACGGTTCTTATTGAATCTGATATATTAATAGTATACCTGTATTAAAACCAAAAATCCTAAACACCCCTCCCCCTCCTCGAACCCTTTTCCCCGTTCTTGATAAACCACCGTAGAGCCGCTAGGATTCCGCCGTTCGCCGCCGCGTCCCCAACGCCAAACTCTCCAAAAAATTACATCCTTGAATTGCCTCCAAGCCCTAATCATGAATATCTTACCCATGTCTCTCGAATCACATTGAATCTCTTCGAATGTTGAATTTTATCATCGCCGTCTCCGTCGCCCACGGCGGCGTCAGTGTTCAAACCTCACCCCATGAACACCCCAAGCCTTTCTCATCTTCCTCACACCCAAAATATGTTCTTTTCCCCCTCAAATCACTAACAATCGTGTCAAATGATTATCAAGGACTTGTACGAATGTCGATTTCAAATCATTCCAAGAAACGACCGGATACTACATTGGTTGTCTAAAGAAAGAGAGAAGAAAATAAGAGCAAGGGCTAAGTTCTTTCTTCCTTTTATTTTTTCGGTTCTTTTCCTTATTTTTTATCAATGCTTCTTCTTTTCTGGTTTATCATTTTTATTTTTTGATTCACTTCTGGTTATAGTTGTAGGGTTTATTGATCGCACCTGTAGTTCAAATATTGAATTGAATATGCCTCAAATAGTTTAACTGATTCTGATTTTTTATGGTTAGATTTTAGATTTAATTCATAGTCGATTAATTAGGTTAATTTGATTAGCTAGTATTAATTGGTTTACTGATAATTTTAGTATTCACATGTTCCTATTTTTGATTAGTTTTCATATATTGATTGGATTGAATTAGTATTCTGCAATTTGGATTCTATGTTTGATAAAATTGATAAGTCGATTGATTAGATTAATTTTGGGTTTCTGTTTGGATTAATTGGTATTAACTAGTGTTAATTCTAGTTTTGGTATTTTTCTTATTCTGGTAATTAATACTTAGGGTCTGATTGGTTATAGCTGTTAGCTAAATTCCAGTAGTTTGGTTTAGTAAAATTTGAAAGGTTAGAAGGTAATAAACCTAGGGAATTAATGGCAGTTTGGGTTAAGAAAATGGGGCAGAGGTAATAAAACCAAGGGAGTGAGGGCACTGTGGGAAATTCAAAATAGTGTTGTGGTAATTTCAGCTTAGTAACAGGGGTATTATGGGCATTAAAAAGGGTAGAGTCAGTGAATAACAAATGCAAGTGAGGGTGTAATAGGAATTCCAAGGAATTAGAACATGGTAGAATTAGCTAGAACCTTCTAGAATGGGTTCTAGTGCAAACCTTAAGCAAATAAGTGCAGTAATCTGTCTAATAAAGTTAAAATAAGGGACTCCTAAGATAATGAACAATTTGAAATTCCCTCTCATTTTTCTGCCTATAAATAGGTAGCAATTCTGTTGAAACGGGGACTTTTGGGAGACTTTTTGAATCTGAGATTTTCTGAATCCTAAGAAACTTTTTTTTGAATTCTATAAGCTTAGAACCCTAGGAAAATTCCAAAAGAAAACACCTGCTAAGCTCCAGATCTGGAATTACATTTCCAGATCACTTTCATCCCTTTTACACTTCAAATTCATATAAAAAATCCACAAAAACAATCAGGAAATCAACCAAAAATCAATATAAAAACTGTTATTACAGTAAATTGAATTCGAAATTTGATTTTGAAGCCTGTGTGAATGAATTCAAATTGGTTTTGGTAGAGCTATTGGATTCGAGGATTTAAAAACTTTTCTGATCTAATTTTGCTGTGAGAATTACGTTCCTGGGTTGGATTTGAGTGGAATCACTGCTGTTTGAACTCATTTAAGAGCTGCTGTTGATATATCTTGTGTGTTGCTGCTGATCAATTTTCCTCTGTTTCATTCCTTGTTATTTCAGGTATTTTTTCCAGCTTCCTTTGATGTTGAAGGACTGAATCTGTGTGTACCAGTTAATTGAGGAAGTGAAATTCATATCATGTTAATATCAATCTGTTAAATGCTGTATTAATTCGACTTTTTAGTTGTACAGTAATAGCATTAGGAATAATAGGAATTTGGATGACTGAAACATTTTATAGCTTGTGATAAATGGAACTGTAATGAGACTGTCTGAGTTAGATTTTAGCTTTCCAGTTTATTAGTGTATGAATGGACATATATGCTTGTTAGCTCACTAATTCGTACATAGAAATCTAGTCAGTTGTGAGATAAAGCTTTAGTAGTTAGATTTGTATTCAATCAATAGTAAAACAAGTTATTAGTTTATGCAGCTGAGTTTGTTCACATGCGTTTAATTCAATCCATGACTTTTACGTTTAAGTGTCTTATTTGCCAATACTTAATATAGATCAGTAATAGGATAAGACTTATATTCAAAACAGGAAAATACATTCAAATCATGATTCACCCTTAATTATGTTAGATTGTAAATTGTGGCTTAAGTTCGTGGGTCATCTGTTAAGTCCTGAAAGGAACTGGGCCAAACAGTAGCCCAGTTATAAGAATGTTCGAAATTCAAATCTGAAGTCCACAGGATTATGAGATACGGATTCGGATTTAAGCCCAGGACTTAGTTTAATTTGGCGTGTTTGCCAAGTCCGTATACGATTATTTCAACCACCATATGGATAATAACATTTATATGGGCTACATTCGAAGCCCGAAATGAGTAGAAGTAAAATTTTATGAGATCATGGATTTTTTTTTTAAAATAATAATATTTGAGCTATAATAATAAGTAAAATTTCTTCCTCTATTATTAGAGACAAAATTAAATAGAAAATCATAGTCATGTTAGGATTGACCTTCAAATAAAAATGAGATGAGCCTCGCCGCATTAAATACACAATTGCGGGGCCCTCAAATAACTGTTATAAAATCCTTAGATTCGGAAGGATCGTTTAGCTAATTTCACGGTCTTTCCGAAGTAATAAGACGTAGATATTTTAGGTGCAATGTTAATATACATTCTCAAGAATGGGTGCACATTTATGTGACCCAAATCTTACTCTCAACGAAGTCGAAGTGTATTTAAAGCCACAGGCATACTGGTACGGTGTGGTTCAAAAAATACATTTTTACGACGTTGCAATTCCTTAAAATGGATAAAGCGGAATATTAATAATGCACATAATCAGAATATATAGAAATCAGATATAAGCAAATACAACAGTTGAGCGACCGTGCTAGAACCACGGAATTCGGGAGTGCCTAACACCTTCTCCCGGATTAACAGAATTCCTTATCCGGATTTCTAGTTCGCAGACTGTAACAGAGTCAAACTTTCCTCGGTTCGGGATTAAACCGGTGACTTGGGACACCATTAATTTCCCAAGTGGCGACTCTGAATTTTAATAATAAATCCCGTTCCGATTGTCCTTTAAGTGGAAAAACTCTTTTTATTATACCCTTCGCGGGGTGTAGTAATAGGGGTAAAAAGGAGGTGTGACAATCGGATGTGAAAGTTATAAGTTTCAAAGTTCATAGGCTTGAATCCGAGGTGAATGTAGTATTTTTGCGTTGTTTTTGGTGATTCGAAGGAACAACTAAGTTTGTGTCATATTATGGGACTTGTTAGTATACTTTGTTGGGATCCCATGAGGCTCGGTTAAGTTTTAGAAAAGTTTTTGGAAGATTTTTGCCATTTTGAGCATAAGCATGTAATGATCTAAAGGTTCATTTTTAGTTCTAAAGATCCAAATTTGATTTTGAGACTTCCGGAATTTTGATAATGAATTGTAGGACTGATCTGAAAATTTTGGTCTAATTTCATCAAGTCGCGATTGGGTTTTTGACGTGAAATGTGAGTTAATTATTTAACGAGTAAAATGAGTATAGCACTGGGAAAATGAGCTCCGAATTGAGTTTCAATTAAAGGGTTGTGTTCGTATTATTATTTGTGACTCATAGGAACAATAATCGTCTAATTTCGAGTTCGTATGACGGATTTAGAGCCATTTTAGTGAAACAAAAACTGCTGCAATTTCTTTAATTGCTGCTGTATTTTTCTGCAGCGTGAACAGCAACCCGCGCGTGAACAGTACCCGCACGGGTGAACAGTGACCATGCGCGTGAACAGTGCCCCGCGTGAACAGTGATTCCGAAAAAAATCTGGGCAGTATATCCGCGATTTTTGGGTCCTTTTCCTCCATTTTTTGAGCATCTTGAGAGCTTTTTGGGAGCAAATGAAGAGGGTTACGAAGAGGATTGATTGGAGGTAAGATCTTTGAACTTAAAAATCGATTATATTGTGAAATTGGTCTAGAAATTCATGAACATTAAGCCTAAAATTGATGAACTAGGGATTGAGTTTTTGAATATTTCAAATTGGGATTTGATAGGTCATTTGAGCTCGGAATTGGGAGTTCTTGGTATGTATGGACTCGTGGCGAGACGAGGAATCCGGTAATGTGATTTTTGTAATTTTTCGAGATGTAGGCCCGAGGCTCGGGTTTTGCTAGTTTCGAGATTTTTGCTATTTCTCGATTATTTTCGATTGAGTATTGTTCCCTTATCATATTGTGATATATTCGCTCTAATTTTGGATAGATTCGACGCGCGTGGAGGACGATTTGAGGAGCAAAGGCGTCACGAGCTAGAGATTTCACCGGTTCGAGGTGAGTAATGATTTTAAATGATGTCATGAGGGTTTGAAACCCTGGATTGCACAACGTACTGCTATGTTGAGATGAGACACGCGTTGTATGACGAGCGCGGGGTCATTTACTATTGGGGATTGTGACTTGGTCCATCCCGATTGATATTTTACCGCGTATTTGATAAAGAGTTGTTGTTTTCACCATGATTTGGGCTTATTTCCATACTTGGGCCTCATGCCAATTGTTTGAAATCCTTTTTGAATTTCCATCACTATTTTTCCTTACTAATTGTAATATTATTTGAACTCAGTCCAATTGAATTATACTATTTCATGAACTCAGCTACATTTATACTCAACTTGAGATTTAAATGATATTTATAATGTTGTTTGAGCTGAGCACCATTATTTTACTGATGCCCAAGGGGCTTATGATTATTTTCTTGACTGATTGAGGCCGAGGGCCATATGTAAGGATATGTTGAGTGATGTGAGGAGGCTTCCAGGCTTCGAGTGTTATGTGAGGGGGCTTTCAGGCCTCGAGTGTGATGTGTGAAGGCTTTAAGGCCTTATGATATTGCGCTTGGGCTGTAAGAGCCCCTCCGGAGTTTGTACACGCCCCCAGTGAGCGCAGGGTACCCAGGTGAGTTGGGAGTGGGTCCGAGAGGCCGATGTTGTGTTTTGTGAGTTGGGTGTGGGCCTGAGAGGCCGATGTTGTGTTTTGGTGAGTTGGGAGGGAGCCCGTAGGGCTGATACTGTGCTGAGAGTTTGTTATGGAGTCCGAGGGCAAGTTTCTGGTTATTCCTTACTTGTTGAAATTAATTGTCTTCACTATTTTAAAAGAGATTTATCCGATACTCCACGGTTTATTGTATAATTGATTTTACTGCTTGAGATAGCGTTAATTGTGCCTTTATGAGATTTCATGCTTTCAGTCATCATTTATTCTCATTACTCACTGAGTTGGAGTACTCACTTTACTCCCTGCACCTCATGT